>CAUDMG010000694.1:162500-177500 GCA_958450375.1 Homarus gammarus
AGAGAGAGAGAGAGAGAGAGAGAGAGAGAGAGAGAGAGAGAGAGAGAGCCAAAATACATTAAAGCAAGAATAAAGAAAGTTAATTAGTACGACATCAGAGGTAATACAGCATCAGTTGACTCTCGATTAGTTTGAGTTAAAAATAAGTCGCTTCAACGAATATAAATTAGTTTCAGCTAAAAAAAATGTTTATAAGAAAAAATAATTGGCTGGGATTGACATAATTATCTAATGTAAACACGGAGTGAGTCGTGTCATTCTGGTCTTCCTTGGCTAATGTTCGTGTGTGTGTGTCTGTCTGTTCTCTCTTTCTCTCTCATTTCCATCCACTCATTTTCATTCTATATATTTCTCCCCTTTTTTATCCTCTCTCCCTTTGTCTGTCCCTTTATTATTTCCACACCGTCCTTCGTCTTCCCTACATTTTTACTCTTCATCATTCCTCCTGTTTATCCTCCTCTTCCTCCTCTGGTACACAATCCTGGACAAAAGTTCTCCCATTACTTGGCATTATTTATCATCTAACCTTCTGTCATATAACGTGGTTCGTTTATCGCTGCGTCTCATTATTAATATCCACAGCAGCAGCCATTAAAGTCACTAGTGGATAACTCTTTGTAATTACCATCCTACGTCATTATCTGGGTGAGGTAAAGTGTCTAACATAAACTCCTGACCTTGCTCTGTCTCTCAGTTAAACTTGGGGCTCCTGGTTAACGCCACAACCCACAACAATGATATACTGACGGGGACACTGACGAGGACACTCTGCCTTCCTGTAGGAGAATCACTCACGCCTCCACAACAACCAGAGCCTCGGGCAGGTTCGACAGCTATGATGGAAGTTACACGTCAGTTCTGATGACTGATAGAAAATTACAACAAGTTAGCCTGAGGTCCAATTGTCAGCCCGGACACGAGGCTTTGTGGAACACGTCCACCAACTACCTGGTAACTAATTTAGGGAAATCCGAGTTTAGTGAAGTTGAGGTGTCAAGGTGAATGATGTGCTACCTGCCCAGGTGGAGGACAACCCTCACAGCTGGTGGGAAGTTGGGTGTTGGCTGTCACGCTCACGTGTTTGGGCTGTCAGTCTGGCACGCATATTCCAGAAGTCCATTACTCTCCGGCACCGCTAGAAATTTCAGCCAATCAGTGCGCACCACTTGCCTTGTTGCCGCCACGAAAAAGAAAACTAGATATTTTTATGAACAACTTCAACAAAATCATACCAATTGGCACATCTGCTACAGACTTACACAACACATTAGTGACGGACCTTCCAGTACCCTCTTTCGACTCTCTGCTCTCCTCTACAATGGTTTTCATCTGAGTAGTTCATTGATCAGCTGGCTTTTTATTTTGTTTGTTCGCGACAATGTAAAGTTTATTATTTACTAGGTCAAGTCAGGTCAGGTCAGGTCAGCTGGGGTTGGGTCATTCACCAGCGGGACTGAAGTCAAGATTGGTGGGGGCGGGGCGGTGGTAATGGTGACTTCACCCCGGGCCCAGATTCAGCGGAGCCAAATATTGACCGATTTTTGGAGATATCTAAAGTTGAGCTCAGACGAGATCATTTTCCCTCCGCAAATATTGTTAAACAGAGAAAGCGATTGAGTTTTGTAGGCCGCAAGGGAGGGAAGGCAGAATAGAGGAAGAGAAGACGCATCAGGGAGGGAGAAGAGAGAGGGAAGAAACAGTGGGGAGAAGAGAGAGGAAGGAGGAGTGGGGAGAAGAGAGAGGAAGGAGGAGTAGGGAGAAGAGAGAGGAAGGAGGAGTAGGGAGAAGAGAGAGGGAAAAAAGTAGGGCGAAGAGAAGGGGAAGAGAAATAGGGAGAAGATATCAGGAAGAAGTAAGGAGAAGAGAGAGGGAAATAGAAGTAGGGAGATAGAGAAGTAGGGAGAAGAGAGAGGGAAGAAGAAGTTAGGAGAAGAAGAAAGAGGGAGAATAGAGAGAAGAAGAAATGGGATAAGATAGAGGGAATTTATTTTCTTCATTTCCTACGTCATGTCTCTCAGGAGTCATCGTCCATTGAGTGGTGTAAAGTTCTTCGGTTTATGCTGTTAAAAGTCCTACAGACCTTGAGTGAATCCTTCTATATCCTGCAGTGCACCTGAAAACATTTAGCCAACGTCTGAGTGAATGTTTAGTATCAGAACTCACAATAGGTTCTACGTCTCCACCCCGCCATGCTTTCTCGAGAAGGAATGTATCTTACTGAGGGTTCATTCATCCTTGACGGGAAGACGGGTCCTGGCAGTAATCATGTTGAAGGCGATGTTGCTGGAGTACCTCGACATTCTCCCACTCACTTCCCCCTCTCACTGATAGTCCTCACTCTTTCCTTCCCTCCCTCCCTAACCCTCTCTTATTCTTTCTCCCTCCCTCCTTAACCCTTTGCTACTCTTTCTTCCTCCCTCCCTCCTTCCCCTACTCTCTCCCTCACTGCCCTCCCTCCCTCCCTCCCTCACCCCAACACACCGTACCCGCACCTCTACTACCCACACCATCTACCAGAGGGAGCGGCTGGCTGGCACTATGAGAGGACATCGGAAAGGAAATAAAAGAAAACGGGATATGACAATTGGGAAAATACCAAAGAAATTTGAGGAAATTTGCGATAAGACAAAAGACAAAAATCTGACAAGAAACAAATGAAAAAAATCAGGAAAATAATAAGAAAAAAAGAAGATAAAACAAATATTTAAACCAAAGGAAATTTGACAAGAAGGAAAATACAAAGAGAAATTGAGGTAAAGATTGAGAAGAGATAAGACAGAGAGGAAAATAATGTTTATTTAATATAAAGGGAAGAAGACATGACGGGAAAAAATATAAGGAAATACGAAACATAAACAAGACGTGAGAGACAAGACGATAATGGCGAAGATAAATGTAAGACGGACTGAAGAAATATGGAAGAAGGCATAACAAAGAAAGGATTAGTTATTTAAGGGAGAGCAATGAAGATGTGACCACAGAAAGAGAAGACGAAAGGGATTTAGAACTGAGAGAGCGAGAGAGAGAGAGAGAGAGAAGAGGCTGATAAAAGGGGGAAGAGGATGTTGTTAGAGGAACAAAGGAAAAAGTGTGAGAGAGAGAGACAGAGAGAGAGAGAGAGAGAGAGAGAGAGAGAGAGAGAGAGAGAGAGAGAGAGAGAGAGAGTTGGAAGTGATGGTGGACGAATATATGCGACAAGAGAAGGAAAGAGGGAAGGAAGGAGAGTGGGAAGGAGGGGGCGAAGGGCGTAATGAGAAGAAGGAATGTCAGACCAGAGCAGAAAGAAGGGGAGAACAGTGTTGGCTGATAAAAGGAATTGGAAACAAAGACAAGGAAAAAAAATAGACGTGTTCAGAAGGGATATTTTATATCTTAGTAGAGGGAGTAATGAAGTCAGAGAGAGAGAGAGAGAGAGAGAGAGAGAGAGAGAGAGAGAGAGAGAGAGAGAGAGAGAGAGAGAGAGAGAGAATGTATTTGATTTACTGGTATTAGAATCTTACTTACACAAAAGAAGTTGTGATCCAGGGACTGTGGGAAGGGGGGAGGGGGGAGGAGGGAGGGAGAGGGAAGGAAAGGGGAGGGGGAGAAAGGCAGGTGAAAGGAGGGCGAAGGGGGCATAGGGAGGTGGAGGGAAGAGGAAGAAAGGGGAAAAGAATAAGATTAGATAGGGAATCGGGATGGGAGAATAGGAGGGTTGAGGGGATGGTATGGGAGGGCAGGAAAGGGGGGTTAGTGATGGGTAGGAAGGGGAGGAAGAAATGAGAACGAGGATAGGAAGAAGGGGCAAGGATGGGAGGAAGAGGGAAAGGGAAGGAAAGGGAATGGATTGGGAAAAAAAAAGTGTTTATCTTCCAGCATGTTCTCCGAGTCCCTATATCCCTTTCAGCTTACACACCTACCCTCTGCCTGCCTCTCATCATTCTCAAGTATATCTCTCCCTTTCCTCTCCCACCCTCTTATCCCTCTCTCTTCCTCTCCCTCTCATCCCTTACCCTCCCCCTTATCCCTCTCCCCCTCTCACTTTCCCCCTACACTGTCCTTCCGTCACCCCCTCCTCCATCTCTTTCCCTTCCTCTTACATCACAGCAATTTCCCATCCCTCAGCGGGGGGGATTTGGGATTCGCCATTCGTTAGCGATTATTTTTCCTCATAGATCCTAATTGATTGAAATTGGCGGCTTAGTTGGGGAATTTTTATATTTCTTGTGGCAGGTTTTCCCTTTTACATAATTCTCTCGGCTCTCTTGGATTCACTGACTCCCGGAACCGTACCCGGAGCTGTGCCTGGATGCGGACTCGGAGCCGTACCCGAAACTGGACCCGGAGCCTAGCTAGACCTAATGGAGTGTAATGTAACTTGACCTAACATAACTTAACCTTCCTCTACAAGTAACCTAATTTAAGCTAATCTAACTCTTTTCAGTTTATACAAGACTCCTGGCTGCTGAACCTTTTCCTATCCCCCCCACACACATATACAAACACAGACTTTTTTAACTTAACATACTCGTGTCGCTTATGCAATCTAGGTACGCTTTACAGAGTGGACGAGGTGAAGGGGATGATTTATCAGTAAAAGTGTCACAAAGAAGATCATAAATCAGAGGCCAACTCCCCAGCCACGTGACTGTGTTGTGAACTCTGACCAAGAAACCAGAATTTATTATAAATCTTCCGTGGCTGGGTCCTGAGGGGTCATGAACTCGTTAAAAATGTTATCAAAAGGAGCCAAATTTATGTTAAAGGTTGTATAGGATGAATCAGAGGAGCCATTTATGTCTGTCTGTCTGTCTGTCTGTCTGTCTTGTTCTAATTCTCTGTCCCATCCTTTTTTTGTTCCAGATTCTACCAACTATCAAAGTTATTTACCATAAAGGTCAAAGGTTAAGGTTAATTTTCTTATTATTTTCACTTACCAATTTCTGAAACAAGGATAAAGTTCCCGTAGACTTAATAAAAATTACACCAGAGAAAACTAGTCCCGTTGTTAGAGGGGTAACTATCCTAATGTACTGTACCTCCCACATTACACGTTAATACACATATACTGTTAACACAAGTACAGATAAGAAGCTTTTAAGGTCTTTCTTGGTTTACCTTTGGTTGGTTTGTTTACTGAACCACGAAACAACATTGGTGGTAGTGATCGTGGTGGTGGTGGAAGTAGTACTAGTGTTGGTGATGATGGTGGTGTTAGTAGTAGTAGTAGTAGTAGTAGTAGTAGTAGTAGTAGTAGTAGTAGGTATGGTGGTGGTGGTGGTGGTACTGGTGGTGGTACTGGTGGTGGTGGTGGTGGTGGTGGTGGTGGTGGTGGTGGTAGTAGTGGTGGTGGTACTGGTGGTGGTGGTGGTGGTGGTGGTGGTGGTGGTGGTGGTGGTAGTAGTGGTGCTTCTGGGGTAAACTTAATGAAAATGAACAACAAAGCTAATGCTAAGATAAATATAGATGATTGATGGCTCGATAATGATGATGATAATGATGATGATGATGATAATGGTGGTGGGTGGATCAAATGATGAGTCACCCAGAATTAATGATGCTGGCTGGAGGCTGATGAGAATGGCTTATAAGCAATTAAAAGTTAAGTCTTAAGGTGGCTAAAATGTCCTGCTCGAACCTAGGTCAAAAAAGGTCATCTTCAAATAGTACTCTCTCTCTCTCTCTCTCTCTCTCTCTCTCTCTCTCTCTCTCTCTCTCTCTCTCTCTCCATTAGTGTACCTCTGTTTCTCCATCTATCAGCTTGAGAGAACAAACTCCCTCACCTCATAGCATCAAGAAGGACTTGTGTATGTTATTGACTCAATCTCCCTCACAGTAGCTCGATGGAAACGTGTCTCACTCCCTCCTACTAGCATGATGGAGTAGCGTCTTAAACTCCCACCTCATCATTCATCACTACTCCGCCATTAATCACTCCCGGCTTAACCCTCTCACTTTAAATTATGATAATTGAAGCCAAACGTCACCTCTCACGAGAGATTAATTAAATAGCTTCATTAAATCTGGGAGTTAATACTGCAGATGTTAGTGTTGGTAATGGGGACAATCCCTGGGCGGTGAGAGAACTTGGAGGTACGGAGGTGGGGGGGGGTGAGGAGGAGGGGGAGGGGGTGAGGTGAGTGGTGGGTGTTTGGGAGGATGGTGAGGAGATGGGGGTGAGAAGAGGTGAGGAGGAGGGGTCTGCAGTGGTCTGGAAGGATCGGGAAGTGGAGAGGTGAGGTGGAAGGGTCTGGGGGAGTATGGAGATGAGGAAGGAGGTGAGAAGTGAGGTAAGGTGGGTAGGGAAGGTGAGGGGGACATAGGCATGGACAGTCCCGTCGTCACTGTTTCAAGAACAATGAAACATCAGCTGGTTCTTTCAACAGTCTCTCATCACTGTCATCAAGAATCCACAAAACGTGACCTGGTTCCTCCGTCAGCGCCTCCTACAGATGACAACAGCCTTTTGATCTTGGCACAAAATCCTTACTCGCCTGTCTAATGGAAGGAAATAATAAAAGGAAAAGTGAAGGTATTTTATCGTTCCTTCCCGCGGTCATTCTCAGATCAACTCAATCAAGAGTACACGGCTTTGATCTTCACGTAAAAGAGACGAGGAGGGAAAAAAATGAAAATAAAAGTGACAAGGAAAAAGGATTTGTTTTTTGTTGTACTTCAACTGCTAGGGTTATGAAGCATCACTCGACCTGAAACATATAACTTACCCAATGAATCACGTCCTTGATTAGTTTAGGTTAGGTTAAGTTAAGGTAAGTTATGGTAGATTAGAGAGAGAGAGAGAGAGAGAGAGAGAGAGAGAGAGAGAGAGAGAGAGAGAGAGAGAGAGAGAGAGAGAGAGAGAGAGAGAGAGAATATGTAAACATTCCCACAGCTCAGTAATTCTCTATATCTTCCGTCTCTTCTCTCTTTCCTCCTCCTTGTTCTCCATTCTCCTCACCCCATTCTTTCCCTTTATCCCTTCCTTACCCTCATGCCCCTCATCCCCTTCCTTCCCCTCATCCCCTTCCTTCCCTCATACCCCTCATCCTCTTACTTCCCCTCATCCCCTTCCTTTCCCTCATGCCCCTCATCCCCTTCCTTCCCCTCATCCCCCTCCTTTCCCTCATGCCACTCATCCCCTTCCTTCCCCTTCAACACACGTGAAACTTTTCCAATTTTCTGTTATGGAGAGAGTTGATTAGTGAACAAGAGGAGACGTGAGGGATGAAGAGGTGTGATTGGTGGATGGTGAAGAAGAGGCAGTGACGTCAGAGAACCTAGGATTGAGGTGATTGGCTGGTAGTGAAGAACTGGTGACGTCAGATGCCCGAGGATTCAGAAAATGATTGGTGGATGGTAAAAAAGAAATAGAGACATCAAAGGTCGAAGACGTGTCTTATTGGTGAGTGGTGAAGGGATAACGTTAGAGGTCCATGAATAAGGAGATGATTGGTGGAGAGAGAAGAAATGGTGACGTCAAAGGGTGCTGGGAGGGCTAAGTCACTCTACATGTCATTATCCCTAAAAACAAAAACAGAACAAAAATCTGGTCTGACTTCAGGAAAATTCTGAAATTGTGATTTTGTTAGTTTAGTAGAAAAGCTTTAATATAGTCAATTATCTTACAGTCAACAACTGAACACGCACGCACGCACGCACGAAATAATGTGTTTCTTTGATACAGTATTATTCGTAAATTAAAAATAATAATCGTCTCTATGTCCATCACAGTCAGGTGTAGAGCCAACGTGACGCATTCTTAATACCTGGCTGCTAGCACACGTGAAAGATGATGACAGGTGTGGCTCTCTCTCTCTCTGTATCAGTTCTGTGGTGGTAAGTAGGTTGTCATATTCGACGTTAGTGTTATGCTCTCAGTTAGTCCGTTCACACTCTTGCCTTCATGGATATAATTTACTCTACGAAACTTTATGAATCTGTACATTAACATCTCAGATTTATCGTAAGTGAGATCATGTAATTTTATTATTGTTTTCCCTGAGTTTCTTGAAGTAAACCTCAGGTCCCTGCTGCCTACCTCCTGCTATCTACTTCCTGCTGCCTCTCACCTGCCGCATTAATTACTCTCAGGTGTTCTCGTCTCCTAAACATAAGCTCTTACATTTTCTAATCCTTCCTTTCATGTTGCATATTACTATATATTTTTCTCACACGTATTGGGTATTACCTCTCATATGTTGATTATATTCAGTGGCTCTGGGCTCCTTGTACCTCTATAGCTGCCCCATTCCCCTTCTTATATTTTACCTCTCCCTCCCCCTTTCCCATCCCCTTTCTCTTCCCCCTCCCCTCATCTCTCCCTCCTCCTTCTTTTCCCCTTCACCTTATTTTTCCCTCCTTCCTTTAACCCCTCCTCCTTCCTTAAACCCCTCCTCCTTCCTTTAACCCTTCCTCCTTCTCTCCTTCCTCTTCTCCTCCCTGCCCCTTCCTTTCCTCTTTCCCCCTTCTCTCCCCCAATCTCCTCCTCCCCCAAACAACAGGTGAAATACTAAGACTGACTAATTTCCGGCCCTAAAGCTGGACCGGATCTTAGCTAAGCTTAATTTAACCTAACCTAACCTAACCTAACCTAAGCTAACCTAAGCTAACCTAACATAACCTAACCAAATCTATCCTAACCGAACACAAAAGTTCTGATATTAAAATTCAGGTCCAGTTCGGGTTTCATGGATTAAATTTCGCCCGGAACAAAAATATTCCACAATGTTTATCGTTGGATGACTGTGGCCAGCTTAGAGGTCCGCGGCGTGACAAAGCTTAATGGCAGAGCTGAGGTAAGGTGGTGATAGGGTCAGGAGTAAGGTGGTGATAGGGTCAGGAGTAAGGTGGTGATAGTGTCAGGAGTAAGGTGGTGATAGGGTCAGGAGTAAGGTAGTGATAGGGTCAGGAGTAAGGTGGTGATAGGGTCAGGAGTAAGGTGGTGATAGGGTCAGGAGTAAGGTGGTGATAGGGTCAGGAGTAAGGTGGTGATAGAGCCGGGAATTTTAACAGATCATAACATTATTCTCAAGCAAAAATAAATAGGTCAAATTTAAACAGCTTAATACGACTCATTAAGTCTACGGACACTAGTACCCTTCTCTCGTACCTGTATGTTAGGGTGGATACGGGTATAATGAAGAGATACGACGTACGGGCCAGGAAAGACCGACCGTAGTTCTTATTCTTTCTCTTAGCGACTGGGATAACCACTGTGTGTCTGTCTGTATTTATGAGGAATAAAACCATAAGAGATTGATATATGTGGACGAGAAGGGGGGGGGCTGTCTTCTAGTAGTGGGGGGGGGGGGGGGTGGGAGGTTGGGGGGGTGGGAGGTTGGGGGTGTGGGAGGTTTAGGGTGTGAGAGATAAGTGAATTATCTCTCAAAGCAAATAATTATAAATTTCTTCCTTGATAACACGAACGGTGAATTCTCTAAAGGGAATATTTTCTTAATTTGTCCTGAAAATGCCATTCAGCAACTGAAGGCAAAAACAAGAATAGAAAGTTTTATATCATGTGTTCGAGTTTATGATGGTGACCAAACAGCCGTCCACGATATAAACAAACAGTGGTGGATGTGATCAAACAGGGAGAGCATATGATGGCGGCCAAAGAGCAGCGTCGGGGATGTGATCAAACACGAGACTCCGCGATGTAAACAAACAATATGGCAGCATAATGGAGCGGCCTGGATATGGGGGTGTTCTCTCCTCCGCTGCCACCCTCTCTTGCTGGAAACTCTTTCTCTGCCAACACGCGCGACCTTTTTTTTCATCCAGCTCCAGGCGGAAATAAGGAGGAAGCCACCAGCTGATACCCCAGACCGCACCGCCGCCGGCAATCTCAGTACGACGGAATATTAAGCGCGTAAGGTGGCCAAGGTAGAGCGGCCCGGGATAAAATAAATGTCCAGTGACGATAAGAGATAACACGGGGAAGGAGTGACGTTCACAAATATTACAGAGGGAGACAGAAAAAATAATATTACACAATTTAAGAGCTGAGTTGCTGGTAAATACAACAAACACTTTGAATATCTATATAACCAAGGTGTGGTTCGATGTACAGTGCATAGTCATTACATTTCATTTATTTTAGTTATACGTCTACAAACATACACACAAACCGAGACATGCATCTGTTTACATACATAAAATATACAGTACACATGAATGCACACACACACACACACACACACCAACTGACCGTCTGGCGTCTGTGTGAGTGTTTCAATTAGTAGGCAGCGACATTCATTATATAGTTTCTCGACGCCCCTCAGTAAATAATTACATTTTCCCTTCCTTTGAAAAAGCGGTGGTGGTGTAGCGGCTCCCTCCCCAGGCAGGAGATACGTGCTCTATGCGTTGTAACACCCCAGCACCAGAGGACACCAAATGTTGTTAGAACATCTCTCACCTGCTGGCTCACTCTCTGATAAACACGAGAGATATACTTTATGCCTCTGGCCTCTGAAATGATTTATTTAAAGATATTTATAGAACAGGCCATTTAGCAGTTAGGTATTTATGATTCTTAGAAGTGTGGTAATTTAGTAAACTGTCTGTGAGGTAATTTAATATTTTTCTGGTCGTTGAAGTACGTTATTTAAGACGTCTGTGAATGGACTTTTATTGAAAAATAATCACAGTTTTACCTCCGTGTTTATAACGAAGAAAATCCTCTAGGTATCATAACTTTTGGAGGAAGACAATTAAAGTGTTTTCTTCTCTCTGATGTAGAGTGGTCGGGAGGCGAGAGATGAGGACAGTGTGGAACTTTTCTCTCAGTAAATACACTAGCGTCTCTCTCTCTCTCTCTCTCTCTCTCTCTCTCTCTCACACCCTGTATGCTATATGGTCAGAGCTGTCGGGCGTATGACTCATCACTTATTCTTCTTTTAATGTAACTCTTTCCAACTGTTTAAGATCGAACATTCACAATGAACTTAGTAAAAACTGAACACTAGATAACCGCGTAAAACCGAACGACAGAGAAATAGTGAAAAATCGAACAGCAGTCAGCTATCACAAATCTTGGAACGCGAGATGAATTTTTGCACCCATAACAAAGTCTAAAGTTCGAATCTCTTGACTCTCGACTCCTGGGGACGATCTGTCACGAGGAAGCTGACAGACCATTGTAATTTATGAACCGCGGATTGAAAGAATTGAGAGAGCGGGAAATGATATCAATCTGATGCGTTTGTCGGTCGGTGAGAAATACAGATGTCACCATGGTAACGATGTGTCGCCATGGTAACGATGTGTCGCCATGGTAACGATGTGTCGCCATGGTAACGATTTGTTTGTCGGTCAGAATAGAGTTCAATCATTTATCATCAGTCTTTATATAAAACAAATTTCATGTTAGTTTTAAGACGGGCAAACATACGGACAGACAGACACACCGACCAACAAACACACACACAGAATAGTAAGTAATCATTTAGCCCACCTCCGGCATCACATAGGTGGGGTAGTGGGGGAGGGTGGGTAGAGGTGGGGGGGGGTAAATATATGGGGGAAGGTAATCAAGAACCGGCACAGGTAAGATGATGAAGGTGGTCATATATCCCGCAGAGGAGCACCTGATGAGGGGAGAACAATTGAGTGGTTCCCGGTTCCTTCCTCTCAACCATCCCTCCCCCCATCTGACTATTCTTCCATTATCCTTTAATTCAGTGGCTTGTGGCTCCCCTCCTCTCCTCTCCACGCCACCTCTCTTTCTTATTTAGTTTTGTATTATTTCTCCTTCCTCTTCCTCTTCTCCTTCTTCTTTCTCGTCATCCTCTTCTCTATTATTTAGTAACTTCTCGACTACTCTACCTATCCTACCCCTATTCAGTGGGTTCCGGGTCCTCCTCCACCCTCAGTTCAGTGGCTTCCGGTCCCCCCCCCCGCCACACTCACACCCATTAATCATACTCTGGCCATTAATTATTTTTCCCCTCGTAATAATTTCTACACTTTGCGTTACACTGGACATTGGGTAAATCATTAATTTTTTTTCGATTTTTTTTTCGAGAATTTTTTTTCCTGTGTGTGTTTTCGCCAATTTTGTAGATATTAATTATTATTTTTTCCTATTTTTGGGGTTTTATATTTTTGGGTGGGTTATGTGGCCTGTGGTTAGTTTTTCGTTATTCTCATGGCTTTATTATTTAGTTCTGTGTGTGTGTGTGTGTGTGTGTGTGTGTGTGTGTGTGTGTGTGTGTGTGTGTGTGTGTGTGTGTGTGTGTGTGTGTATGTGTGTGTGTGTGTGTGTGTGTGTGTGTTTTTTACTCATTGTCCTCGCCATTTCCTGTCATTTTCTACGTTTGTTTTGCATTTTCCTTAAGTTACTACACAGAGAGAGAGAGCGAGAGAGAGAGAGAGAGAGAGAGAGAGAGAGAGAGAGAGCGAGAGAGAGAGAGAGAGCGAGAGAGAGCGAGAGAGAGAGCGAGAGAGAGAGCGAGAGAGAGAGAGAGAGAGAGAGAGCGAGAGACGGAAGCTCCAGTGTACTCAGCTGATCTCCTTTCCTGCCCTGTCTTTCCAAATCACAAAACCAACATTAAAGAAAAAAGAAAATCCATATTAAAGACAAATTAAAGAAATGACATAAAAAGTTTTCTAAGACATATTTTAGCATGGGAAAAATAAGAAGACTTTGCTCCTTCAAAAAAAAAAAAAAAAAAAAAAAAAAAAACATTTAGTCCAGGAAGGTAAAACTACTCACGAAATCTCCGACGTGGAAGGTGAGTGTTGCTCTGGCCTGACAGTTCAACTATATGTCTGAGTCTTTTGCTTCTTCCACTACATAACTATTCTCTCACCACGAACTTGAAGAATAATTTATACTCAGTGTACATTACCTTACCTCCCTTACCTTACCTCCCTTACCTTACCTCCCTTACCTTACCTCCCTTACCTTACCCTACCTTACCTTACCTCCCTTACCTTAGCTCCCTTACCTTACCTCCCTTACCCTACCTTACCTTACCTTACCCTACCTTACCTTGCCTCCCTTACCTTACCTTCCTTACCTTACCTACCTTACCTTACCTCCCTTACCTTACCCTACCTTACCTTACCTTACCTTACCAAATGACGAACGAAACCAAAAACAAATGACAATCAAAATCCCCCCCCCCAAAAAAAAAAAAAATGACGAACGAAATACCCCCAAAGCTTACCAAAGACTTCAATTCAAAAGCTTGAGAGATTAATACAGTTTTAGGGAGGAACATGGCTCTCTCTACTCCTTTACGAACCAATCTTCAAAGGCAGGAATGACCTCACCGAACCATTTGAAGAGAGGAAATGACATCGAGATTACGTTTAAAAGTCGTCTTCTGGGTGTGCAAAACTTGGACAAACTTTTATAATTAAGTGTCGAGTGGAAGTGATCAAACGGAGGAGACAGAGGTGAACTGACGCTCCAACCCTGTTACTGTCGAACCCTGTTACTGTTAAAGCCCCATGAGTGTATGTGTGTGAGTGGATATAAACAGAGCTCCATTTTTTCTTCCATGATTAACCAGCCATACGTTGAGTCATTGTCTGTGTGTCTGTTGGAGAACTGTATACTCCAGACATAGAAGAAGTTGGACGTGTGATTGACGCTGATAACTGCTATTGTATATAATGTTTTCAACGACCTATTTTTCTCCTTTGAAAACCTAATGAAACTGTCAGTCAAGTTCCGTGTAGTGTGATGGGCAGTGTGTGGTGAGTGTGATGAGGTGAGACAGACGCCGTGTAGTGTGATGGGCAGTGTGTGGTGAGTGTGATGAGGTGAGACAGACGCTTACTTGGCTGTGATATTCCTTTTGCTCTGACCAAATCATTATAAATCATCATCATCATCATCTTCATCACTACCACCCCCCTCATCATCATCATCATCATCATCTTCATCACTACCACCCCCATCATCATCATCATCATCACTACCACCCCATCATCATCATCATCATCATCATCTTCATCACTACCACCCCCATCATCATCATCATCTTCATCACTACCACCCCATCATCATCATCATCATCTTCATCACTACCACCCCCATCATCATCATCATCTTCATCACTACCACCCCCATCATCATCATCATCATCATCTTCATCACTACCACCCCATCATCATCATCATCATCTTCATCACTACCACCCCATCATCATCATCATCATCATCTTCATCACTACCACCCCCATCATCATCATCATCATCTTCATCACTACCACCCCATCATCATCATCATCATCATCATCTTCATCACTACCACCCCCATCATCATCATCATCTTCATCACTACCACCCCCATCATCATCATCATCATCTTCATCACTACCACCCCCCTCATCATCATCATCATCATCTTCATCACTACCACCCCATCATCATCATCATCATCATCTTCATCACTACCACCCCATCATCATCATCATCATCATCTTCATCACTACCACCCCATCATCATCATCATCATCATCTTCATCACTACCACCCCCATCATCATCATCATCATCATCATCTTCATCACTACCACCCCATCATCATCATCAACATCATCTTCATCACTACCACCCCATCATCATCATCATCATCTTCATCACTACCACCCCATCATCATCATCATCATCATCTTCATCACTACCACCCCATCATCATCATCATCATCATCATCATCTTCATCACTACCACCCCCATCATCATCATCATCTTCATCACTACCACCCCATCATCATCATCATCATCATCATCTTCATCACTACCACCCCCATCATCATCATCATCTTCATCACTACCACCCCCATCATCATCATCATCATCTTCATCACTACCACCCCCATCATCATCATCATCATCATCTTCATCACTACCACCCCCATCATCATCATCATCATCATCTTCATCACTACCACCCCCATCATCATCATCATCATCTTCATCACTACCACCCCCATCATCATCATCATCATCTTCATCACTACCACCCCCATCATCATCATCATCATCATCTTCATCACTACCACC
>CAUDMG010000694.1:185000-190000 GCA_958450375.1 Homarus gammarus
ACCAACCTCCTCCTCCTCGTCCTCTTCCACCGCCACCAACCTCCTCCTCCTCCTCCTCGTGCTCTTCCACCGCCACCAACCTCCTCCTCCTCCTCGTGCTCTTCCACCGCCACCAACCTCCTCCGCCTCCTGTTCCACCGCCACCAACCTCCTCCTCCTCCTCGTGCTCTTCCACCACCACCAACCTCCTCCTCCTGTTCCTCCTCGTGCTCTTCCACCGCCACCAACCTCCTCCGCCTCCTGTTCCTCCTCCTCCTCCTCTTCCACCGCCACCAACCTCCTCCTCCTCCTCCTCCTCCTCGTGCTCTTCCACCGCCACCAACCTCCTCCTCCTCCTCGTGCTCTTCCACCGCCACCAACCTCCTCCTCCTCCTCGTGCTCTTCCACCGCCACCAACCTCCTCCGCCTCCTGTTCCTCCTCGCTGGCTCCGGTCTCTCCATCATCCCGAGGCAGAGGCAATTATTACCGATTTATGTTTATATTGTTTCTGGCACAAGTAGGGTTGCCGGCGGGTCCTATTAGCATACCGTGTTGCCTGCGAGACTCTCCTGCCCCGACCATCAGTTCTGTTTTGCATTCAACGGCGCTCACATTACCCTTCTGAATTTCCTCTTGTTGGCAGTCACTCTAATGTTTTTCCCTGAACACAAGAAGGAAGGAAGGAAGGAAAGAGCGAAGGATGGAGCGATGGAGGGGGTGGAGAGGGATGGAGGGAGAGAAGGAGAATTATGTCGTAGTTTTCTTATGGATGGTTAATTTTTCATATCAGTACTGGATTGGAGTTTGTGTGTGTGTGTGTGTGTGTGTCTCCTTGTCTTTCCATGTTTGATTACTACAAAATAAATTTAAATCCTTCTCTCAGGTGGGAATTATAAAGTAGAGACTCGTAAAACATAACAACTTTGGGGTGAAAAATGGATCTTTGTGTTGGGAAATGACACGACGAACGAAGGCAGTTAGTCCTGGCAATATGACGTCATAATTGTCTCAAACTGTGATTATTATTTACTGACGACGACTTCGAGTCTAAGATAACGTATAAAATTAATTCCTTCAGGTAATGTGTATGACAACTTGTGATATTTATAAAGATACTCATTAATATTTTGTGATATTATTTTAGTTTTTACCGGAAGTGATAATAAAGTTAAGTAATTATTTTTCACTGTAAGCTTTCGAACAATGTGTGTGTTTACTCTCGAACATGCAATAGTTTTTTGTACACGCCAGCCATGAACAAGTGCGTGATGATTAAACAACAAATGTCTAATAAAATACAACTTTTGACTCACTTTACTGCTGCCGTCACTAATTATTTCGGCCATATTTTCATGACATAATATTTTAACCTGAAAAATATAAAAGAAAAAGAGAAAAAGATGACACTAAATTTAGAGACAGTGTTAATGACGTCAGGTGTACCAAGACGATCTATTGTTCTCCGTGCATATGTTACTAACCTAACCTAACCTAACCTAACCTAAAACCTAACCTAAAATAGCGCACCTATACAATACCAAATAAACATCATCTAAAATATCACCAAAACGAACGGATTATCGTGAGAATGATTATCAAGGTCAGGATTATCAGGGTCAGGATTATCAGGGTCAGGATTATCAGGGTCAGGATTATCAGGTCAGGATTATCAGGTCAGGATTATCAGGTCAGGATTATCAGGGTCAGGATTATCAGGTCAGGATTATCAGGGTCAGGATTATCAGGGTCAGGATTATCAGGGTCAGGATTATCAGGGTCAGGATTATCAGGGTCAGGATTATCAGGGTCAGGATTATCAGGTCAGGATTATCAGGGTCAGGATTATCAGGGTCAGGATTATCAGGTCAGGATTATCAGGGTCAGGATTATCAGGGTCAGGATTATCAGGGTCAGGATTATCAGGGTCAGGATTATCGGAGTCAGGGATTATCGGGACAGGGATTAGCTCGAGCATAAACTGGGTCACCACAAATCACCATTAAAGAGTATTATCCCTTGACACATGTTTTCCTCAGTATATCGTTACCACAGGTCGACCACCACCACCATTTCCTGCTCTCACTAACCAACCTCTACCCCCAAAGCCTCATTTCCTCCCTATATATCCCCAAAAATCCTAGCGAATTTCACCCTCATCGCTCGTGCTGGCAGAGGTGAGACTGGCGTGACGAATGAGATAGAAATGAATGATATGTGTAGGAGTAGTTTGTGTTGTGGGAGCATGAACTAGGGTCCACTGGAAGGGTTTGAATCCCCCCCCCCCCCACCCAAGTAATTTCCCATGAAAGTATGTTACATGCATAGGGGAAATTGTGGAATCTCCAGTCATAATTTTTTCTCCCACCATCTTCCTGCCTCTCCTCCTCCCTCCCCCCCTAATATTCTGCCCACGTCGAGGAAGGGATTTGGTGTAAGCTAAGTCAAGCCATTTGTTGAAGTTACCTTAAGTACGAGTTATTCTTTAATTTTAATAGAGAATAAAATACTAAAGTAAAATAATAATAATAATTATAATAAAAATAATAATAATAACAATAATAACAATAATAACAATAATAACAATAATAATAATAATAATAATAATAATAATAATAATAATAATAATAATAATAATAATAATAATAACAAAAATAACAATAACACACACACACACACACTATTCTCATATTATTTAAACCATGAACACTGAAGGTTTGTTATCCCCACAGTGAATAAAACAAGTGATGAATCTGTTGGTGCAATTATCTATGTTATTATAAGGGATTTAAATATTTAATCTAGTTTTTTATGTATTTTCTCTACCGTCCATTTATTCATTGTGTTATAGTTTATTATCTTCACTACACTCATCTTCATTCTGTTCATTATCCTACACCAATGTTTAATTCTCTTGCATTACATCCTTCAAAGTTATTCATTCACTACACAATAAATATCTTAAACCAACAGAAACATATTGCAGGATTCTATATACGTCGCCCCTGTCTGCCACACATCCTGGGCCAGAGAACACATCCTCTACAGCCGCGGGAGGATGAAGGATTACTACCCGATGATTTTATCCTTCATTAGTTTACAATAGAGACGTGTGAGATATCTACCACAGGCATTATTGTACACACCAGGGAGGTACTGTATGGCTTAGGTGAGGGTCATGGTCGTCCGTGTTGGCTAGAGGTGAGACACTGACTGGAGGCGTCACCTGGTTACCATGACAGCACGGCACGCTTCCTACTTCCTGCCGGATGATGCTGCCGCCCCTACACACACACACACACACACACACACACACACACAGTAATCCTTTAATAAAGTGAGACTCGGTAATGTTTAAAACACCCACTACTAGGCAGAGGTCAAATACCCTCTTCCTTATACACACAATCTCTCTCTCTCTCTCTCTCTCTCTCTCTCTGTCTCTCTCTCTCTCTCTCTCTCTCTCCACATAATCACTAAGTTTTCCCTCACTGACAGTAAAGAAAGTTTGCCAGGCATTAAACCAAAGTATACATGTATTCATTATAATATATATTCATTTACTGTTTATACACGTAGTCGTCACATGATGCATTGTGGCGCCGTAATGCGGGTAAGATGGCTGCAAAAAGTGAGGACATCGTTAGTTCGCTATTCATCAGTTGTCTAACGTGGAACATCTCGACACAGTGGCTGCCAGGTCGGCCCTCTGTTAACACGTTTCCCTCCCTTCCTTCCTCCCTCTCTCTCTTTCTCTCTCTCCCTCTTCCTGTTTCTATCCTCTCTCTCTCTCTCTCTCTCTCTCTCTCTCTCTCTCTCTCTTCCTGTTTCTATCCATTCACTCTCACTCCCTTTCTACCTCCTGTTCTTCCTCCCTGCCTACTTCCTTCTTTACTTCCCTGTCTCACTCTCTTCCTCTTTTTCTCCCTCCTTCCTCCTCTCCACACCCTCTCGTCCTCCTCCTTATTCCACCGTTCTTAAAGTCGTGTCTCCACCCACCATTACTTTGTTTGTCATATTGTTAAACACTCGGGTGAATTTTTCTCATTGGTGGCATCTCCGTACGAGGGCAGAGTGTGTGTGTGCTCTCTCTCTCTCTCTCTCTCTCTCTCTCTCTCTCTCTCTCTCTGTCACGGGTAAGCAAATCGTTGCCTCATTACACTTCACATCTTCGGAATAAAGTTACCCAATAAAGTGAAGAGTGTATTAATGTTCCCGTTACTATGGTCTTAATCCCTAAGAAGATAAACTAAAGTATAGTCTTCATGGTCCTTAAGTCCCTCAAAACTGTAGCCTCAAGCCATGTATCGACACACACAGGTACACGATGAAGCTGTAATCTCTTTGTCAATACCTGGTGTGGTTATTCCCTTGTTACTCTTAAACCTTCTCGTTATTTAGGTTAGGTGTGTTTTAGTTTAGGTTAGGTTGGGTTAAGTTAGGTGGGTCCCTCTGTTGAGTTAATACCTGGTGAAGATGGCCCAACTAACTCACCTTTGATTAATTAATGCCTCCTTATAGGTAATAAAAGTAACCACAATATCGTCGAATTATTGGCTGGCTCTCTATATTAATTTACATATTCCTGCCACACATTTCTCTAATAGTTAAAATATTTATTAATGATAATTTTCGCTCATCAGCGTACAGTCATCATCATCATCATCATCATCGCCTGTATCATCTGGGGTAGTCATATTAATAGCTATGGGTCTACGTGTCACTAATAGCTATGGGTCTACCTGTCATTAATAATTTTGGGTCTACATGTCAATCAATTACCTGTCTATAATTGACTTCATTATCCCCAGTCATCATCTACCTTCTAATGATGACCTTTATGACATCACATAACGTCCTTCTCGTCATTTTCTCAGTTTTATTTTTTCCATAATTGACCTCACCGCCTAATTGCCCAATTTCAATGCCATCTGGACTAATCAAAATAGTTCCTGTAATATAATTCCCCTCCATGTGGTCGTCTAGATAACTATTAAACCTGATCTTAGTTGATTTCTAAACG
>CAUDMG010000694.1:195000-200000 GCA_958450375.1 Homarus gammarus
GTCTCTGTCTCTCCTCGTCTCCTCGTCTCTGAAGGATCCGCGAGGACGATTCGGTCACTATTCATCTCTAGATCCTCAGCTGGACTTTTTATATATACACTATCTTGACTCCACCCCCATCATCCGCCGTCTCGCTACTTGGTCACCTGGACAACGAAGGTGGTGTAGGTGGGTCTTCCCTCTTACCCACTCACCAGCCCCTTGTCTTGTAAGGACTCTGAGAGGGAAGACGGAGTGGAAGAGAGAGAGACGATGGGAGGAATGTGCCTGGGTATCCTGTAGAGCCATTAAGAAAAGTGTCTTTAACCTGTAGATGTAAAGGATTGTCCGGGGGTCTTCAGGAGGTTTTTTTGTCTCCATCAGTGAGGAGTTTAAGGAAAGTATTTCTGTCATTTAAGAAGATCAAAAGGTTGTTTTTATCCTGGAGGACAAGTCAACAGGTACAAGTACTTCCCTCTTCATGAACAATCGAGGAGTGTGTTTCCATTTGTCTTCACACTTTCAAGGATTCAGTTCATTCTTTTCTTCTCCGGTCAATACTCAGAGACTTTATCAGTAGAAGACGACTGAGGTAAGGCTGAGATTATCGTGATACTCAACCTCCTCTCAGCTGTTGTCATGTCGTCTCTCCACCCCTGTAAAGTATCGCCACGTCGACGACCTCCCTCTGAGCTGTGAGACGACGCTGCTAGCTTTAGACACCCTGATGATGAGAGATCCTCGTGTGGGGAGTAAATAATGTAGCAGTTAAATACTCCACTTTATACAGTGACTCAAACACGGCCCCCTACCCTCCTGTTTCCCTCTTCCTCCTTCTGTGATCCTCTTCCTCCTCCTCCTCCTCCTCTTCCTTCTTCTGTCACCCTCTTCCTCCTCCTCCTCCTCCTCTTCCTTCTTCTGTCACCCTCTTCCTCCTCCTCCTCCTCCTCCTGCTATCTTCTTCCTCCTCCTCCTCCTGTTATCTTCCTCCTCCTCCTCCTCCTCCTCCTCCTCCTCCTCCTCCTTCTGTCACCCTCCTCCTCCTCCTCCTCCTCTTTCTATCACAATCTTCCGCCTCCTCATATTCCTTCTCTTACCCTCCTCCTCCTCCTCCTCTTCTTCCATCTGTTACCCCTCTTTCTCAACCTCCAGTCCCCCCCCCCCCATATCCTTCTCCCAACATCCTCCTCACTATGTCACCCCTTCCTTCTGTCATCCCCCTCCTTCTTCTCTCACCCTCCCTCCTCCTCCTCCTCCTCCTCAACAAACCAGTAGTCAAAAACCGTATGATCTAACAGACAAACATAAATAACTTGTCAGCAACAGCCATGCGGGGAATAAAGCTAAAATTTCAACACACGGCGCTAATTTAATATGTACTGTATTAAAATTTAAAGCTGAAAATTGCGTTAAAAATCATCTAAAACTCAGAGATTATTACCATCTTGGGCTTCGTTAATTAGAGAGAGAGAGAGAGAGAGAGAGAGAGAGAGAGAGAGAGAGAGAGGGGGGGGGGGGGGGACCTACCATAACAGCATCGCCCCCCGAGGTGTACTGTGGTAGACGAGCTGACTGGACACTACAAACAGGTCAATATTTACACGGGTCGCTACCTGGGTAATTGGGATTATTTTCTCGCGGCCGAGTATTGTCCCTGAGGCAGTACTGTTGCCTGTTAATTGCCATGTTGGGGGAGCAGTACCTCACTAGTTGATGGCAGAGAGAGAGAGAGAGAGAGAGAGAGAGAGAGAGAGAGAGAGAGAGAGAGAGAGAGAGAGAGAGAGAGAGTTTACTGTATATAAACAAACACTGCTCTGTAACCTTGTTCAAACCAGTGCCAGATGAATCTAACTTTTACTCCCTCCTCCCTTCCTCTCTCTCTCTTTCTCTATACATACAAGCATAGAGAGAGAGAGAGAGAGAGAGAGAGAGAGAGAGAGAGAGAGAGAGAGGGGAAAAAGTTAGTTTCATCTGGCACTAGTTTGGTACAGAATACAAGAGTGTTTGTTAATACACAATAGTTAAGAAAAGTGTAGCGGTTCTCCCGGTAGTCAGGCACTCCAACCAGGCACCCTGAGTGGCTCATGAAGGAGGAAGGTCAGATCCACCTCACACACACACACACACACACACACACACACACACGATATTCCCGACAACTGTGAGTGGTGGAACAAGTCGGCAGGAGAGGTTTGGATCCCTTTTACTTGAAGCCCAAAGGGATTATGTATAAGGTGTTTGGTGAGAGAAAGATCCTCTGTAGAGAGATGAAGAGAATAACGACATGAGAGAAGATAGAGAGAAGCCAGTGAACAAGAGAACTGGAACAGAGAATCGGATGAATGGTATTGTGTGAAACTTTTGAGAGACTTTTCCAAACTGGATGTATTAATCCCTCTTTCTTTCCTTCCCATCCACCCCCTCCTCTTCCTACTATATCCGTTCTCGTACCTCTTCCTCCTCTTCTTCCTCCTCCTCCTCCTCCCTTATATACCCTTCCTCCTCTTCCCATATTTATCCTGCTTCCTCCTCCTACTCCTTCATTCCTCCCATTTCCTCCTCCCACTCTTCCTTCCTTCTCCTCACCTCTCCACCCTCCTCCTCTATTCTCCCATCTTTTCCTCCTACTATTCCCTCCCCCATCCTCTCCCCTCCTCCCTCCTCACCCTCCCACCTCCTCCACGACCTCCATGAGTATAAAAGCAGCACTCAAGGTGAAAAGGGACAAGGTTCACTAAATGGGGAGTACCTGAGAGCAAGAAATATGGCAGCGAGTGTTAAGTAGAAAGTCGTGTTTCTTGAACAATTTTGGGGAAAGTTGAAAGATGCGTTGATTCCTGGAGACTGGTAGTTGTGGCCGGTGCTGGAATATTGATGAGGGCAGGGAGACGTAGTATAGGCTTTCTGAGGACGAGGGAGGAATGGATGGAGACTTGTGAGCCAATAGTGTCTGGGTTTTATGTAATTGTAAAAAATATAGTTAGGGATGATTGTTATAAAAGTTGTGATGATATTAACAAAAACAATGATACTGCTACTATAGGTATTGATTAACAACAACAACAACACCACCACCAACAACAACAATAAAAAACACCAAATACAATAATAATAATAATAATAATAATAATAATAATAATAATAATAATAATAATAATAATAATAATAATAATAATAATAATAATAATAATAATAATAATAATAATAATAATAATAATTAACATACACCCCAATAATTACTATGAACCAAAACAATTCTCACCTCTGTTTTTTTTTCTGGCGTCATCATCAGTAGTCAAGGGGGGTGTTTGTGGAGCTGTGAGGCTTAGTGCAGTCACCGTAAACTGTCGGGTAGGAGGAGGAGGAGGAGGAGGAGGAGGGAGAGAGAGAGAGAGAGAGAGAGAGAGAGAGAGACTATGGTATTTCTAAACCTTCCCATCGATGATTGAGGAGAGAAAAAGACTCCCGGTATCCAATTTCAATTTCCTCCCTGTTAAAGCGGAATTTCATTGACAAAACGAGAGAAATAAAGAATTTATTTTAAAATCTAACTTTGAAACCAACTGAACCGAAATAAATCTAACATTCTGAGTAAAAAAAAAAAATCCAATTAATCCGTCAAACAGGTGACCCTATTAATACCTGAGGGTCGGCGACCATAGCCTCCCCACTGTGTTTTGTTGCTATTGTTATTATTATTATTATTTACTATGATTATCTGTCACACTCTACCTCTTCTTTTACTCTATCCTTTTATCTACTTCTTTCCCTTTCTCTTCTGTTCTCCTCTTTTCCTCTTCCTCCACTCATCCTTCCCCACTGCCACAACCTTAATCCCATTCTGCCTCTCTCTTCACCACTCAGTTCTCTCTCTCTCACCACCAGGGTACCTCTTGGAGCCACACACACACACACAGGTAATCCCTCCGTGTGCTCCTTACCCCCCCCCCCCCCAACAACTTATCAAAATGACTCCTGAAGTGTTTGTCAAGGCAGTAACATAAGCATCAGGGTCTTAAGTACGCCTGGTAACACTCGCTGTTGTGACTTGAGAATTTTCCCCCGAGTCCTTAAGGCGGTGTGTTAGATGGGCCGACTAAAGGTGTCCTCTTGGGGAGGGGGGGGGGGGGGGTATTTCGTGATATTTTAAAGTGATGTCCCAAACGAGTAGATTGAAGTCCCAAACGAGTAGATTGAAGTCCCAAACGAGTAGATTGAAGTCCCAAACGAGTAGATTGATTTCCCAAACGAGTAGATTGAAGTCCCAAACGAGTAGATTGATGTCCCAAACGAGTAGATTGATGTCCCAAACGAGTGGACCAAAGTTACCTTGTGATGAAACTCAATAGACTGTACTTCACACTCTTAAGGGTTACGCCTCACCTCATCAATCAATAAATATCAACAGTTATATTCCAATTATTTATTTTAGTCCTCAAATAAAGGAACAAATGTAGGGAAACAATAATATAGAACACATTTATTATATGAGTAGTAGCGGATGAAGAACAAATATTTGATAACATTAAAGAAAAAACCTCATCAAGCGCAATAATTAACAAAACGTAAAAAATAATAAATAACTTAATAACTAAATAACAAATAACTAAACTAAATAAATAAATAAATAAATAAAATAAGTAAATAAATAAATAAATAAATATATAATAACGGCCTCGAGTATCACATCATTCTTTACACATTCTAAATTAAATATTAAACGTTCTGTTTCTCTAATCCCTCCAGCATCGTTCCCAGAGCCGAGGTGGAGGGCATCATTCATAGCACGAGTGACAACATCCCGTAAAAACACACGTATTCTAATGAAGGGCTTAGGGTGGTAAATATTCCCTTGACTCTGCTCTGGTAATACTTAATCTGGTGAGGTGAGGAAGGCGGAGTTCTTGGCTGGTACTACAACTAATAATAATGAAAATAATCTCTCCATCAGAACGTGGGAGGAAAAACAAACTCGTACACATAATTGGCAGCTTCTCGCGGGAACAACCATTCAATATTTC
>CAUDMG010000694.1:205000-217500 GCA_958450375.1 Homarus gammarus
GTGAGGTTAGGTTTAGCTAAAGTACGTTATGTAAGGTTATGTTGCGTGAGGTTAAGTTAGGTTAAGTTAGGTTGGTTCAGCTAAATTACGTCAAGTTATTTTGGGTTAGGTTAAGTTAGGTTAGGAATGGTTAGGTCTCGGCTCTTGGACAAGGTTTCAGCGAGCACCGTACATAATAGCGTGTTTGGTCTAGGTCATCCAGCTGTGAAGGCCAGCAAGCAACACCCGGACGATCAACCTCCCCCTCCCACACTGTACCGACAACATCTGCTTTAACATACCTGGCATCCGTCCCCCTTGTGTTTCTTCATCTCCTCCGGGAAACTCACACAAAAAAAGTCTCGCTCCATCTCAGTGGCAACTCTTCTTAAAGTACATTGATATGAAGTGTTGTCAGGATGTGTACAGGTGGAGGTTTACACTCAGTATAGTGTGGAATGTAAATTGTGTGTGTGTGTGTGTGTGTGTGTGTGTGTGTGTATTTCTTACCTGTTGCCTTATTTCGTTCCTGCTACTTTAATCACTTATGTTTTACCACCATATCCCGGGTCTACTGCACACAAACAGGTTACTATAATACATCGCTAACTCATACACTGAATTAAAGGGAAATCTTATGGTCAAAAGACATATTGTCACCTGAAACCAACATACAGACATTGGCTGATCAGACATGACGCAAGAGAGTAATCTGAGGCAAGTTTCACTGAGGCAAGGGGTGATGCAATGTCCCTCTGTCTATGACCACCTCAGCGTCAAGTGGTTTTAGTGTAAACTGAGAGAAGTAATGGAATGGGCTTTTTTTTTGAACGTTTAAAAACTTTCGGGAGGGAAAGTTTTCAGTAACCTTTATATCCTATTTGAAACTGTGATGCTTGGTACTTTGTGATAGTATAATAAAAATAATTTTTTTTCTCTCTCTCTCTCTCTCTCTCTCTCTCTCTCTCTCTCTCTCTCTCCGCTACAGGCAACAGTACCACACGTTTGTAGGGATGTCGGTCTTCCCGTCCCCATGGTAAGACAACCGTCATCACCCCCTCCCCCACCTCTGTCTTCATTATCACCAGTACTTCCTTCACTATCATCATTATCATCTTCCTACTCTTCCTCCTGGTCCTCTTTCTCTTCCTTTTTCTCGTCTCTCCCTCTCTCCCCTTCTCTCTTTTTATCTTTGTCTCTCTCTCTAATGACTTGCTCTAATAAGTTGAATATTTCGAAAAAGATCCCAAAATGAAGGTCTTGGAGATATTCCCTCTCCCTCTATCAGTGACTTCATTAAGGGTAAAAGATTAAGGCGGTAACTCTGTACAGTTAAGATTCCTCTGAGGATACGAGTTGGGCTAAGTTTGCTGGAGGAACAGTTGGTAGTAATTAAAACCTTTACTGGGGGAAGAGGGATCGATTTTTCCTCCTCTCCTCTGCTGGTTCGTTCGTTCTGGCGAATATTATTTTATATATTTACTTCGGTTTGAGTTATTATATATATTTTTTGAATATAAATTTTTGGTGGTAAATTATGGTATAAGTCCAGGAGAGAAACTTAAGGTTAAAAATTATAAAGTTTTAGATAACTTGTCCCGGATCAATGTGCTGTGGGCTTCATAACTCGTCCACCCACCCACACCTTCCAGTACTCCAGGTGTGACTGCTCTACGTCCCTTCAGAAGACTAAGCTAAGGTGAAACATAACAAATATTTATTTTTTTAACTTACAGAGGAAAAAAAGTGAGAAGGGATGGAAGAGGATGGAGGGGAAGGGGGAGGGGGATAAAGTGTGGACCAGGTAAGCCTTATTACAGGTGTGTGGCTAATGTATAATACTCTTCTCTGCACCTGCCACACTACCTGCCGCCTCACGACATTGCCTGAGTCTTATTCCTGTTTCTTTGTTTTTTACGTTTTTAATATTTTTTTTTCTCTTGTTGTTTAATTGGTTTTTTTTACGTTAGTTGTTGTTGAAGTCTTTAGTGTTTTCTTATGTGTTAGAAGGGATGCGGAGGGGGGGGGAGTAGCGGCCCAGCAGGTAGGGTCAGTAATGTGTTTAGGGAGGGGGGGGAGTAGCGGCCCAGCAGGTAGGGTCAGTAATGTGTTTAGGGGGGGGGGGGGATGGTTACACCTTATCGCCTCGAGGGAAGGAAATGGCAGCCAATTGTAATATGTTAAGTAAGGAAATACTGTTGTGGCATAAGACCTTTTGTTTAAACTATTTCCTTTGTGAAGTATATGTGTATGTATGTGTACGTGTGTCGGTGTTTATGTCTGTATGTGTGTGTGTGTGTATTAGATTTTGTGGTTGAATGTGGGTGGGCCAAATCCGTAGACTTGCATAGATGTTTATGTGAGTGTGTGTGTGTAAGTGCTTGTTTAATTTATGCTTGTAGAGAGAGAGAGAGAGAGAGAGAGAGAGAGAGAGAGAGAGAGAGACCTACCGTACATCTTCTTTAAGGTGGTAGGCAGGTGATGTTAAAAATGCTCTTTAATTAAACTCAGTGTAGAGTGACTTGTCCCGTCACCACTGTGTTTACCTGGTGATGGGTGTACACTCACACCCCGTGCACCTGTACTGTATACCCACACCTGTACACTCACACCCCGTGCACCTGTACTGTATACCCACACCTGTACACTCACACCCCGTGCACCTGTACTGTATACCCACACCTGTACACTCACACCCCGTGCACCTGTACTGTATACCCACACCTGTACACTCACACCCCGTGTACCTGTACTGTATACCCACACCTGTACACTCACACCCCGTGCACCTGTACTGTATACCCACACCTGTACACTCACACCCACTTGCACCTGTACTGTATACCCACACCTGTACACTCACACCCCGTGCACCTGTACTGTATACCCACACCTGTACACTCACACCCACTTGCACCTGTACTGTATACCCACACCTGTACACTCACACCCCGTGCACTTGTACTGTATACCCACACCTGTACACTCACACCCCGTGCACCTGTACTGTATACCCACACCTGTACACTCACACCCCGTGCACCTGTACTGTATACCCACACCTGTACACTCACACCCCGTGCACCTGTACTGTATACCCACACCTGTACACTCACACCCCGTGCACCTGTACTGTATACCCACACCTGTACACTCACACCCCGTGTACCTGTACTGTATACCCACACCTGTACACTCACACCCCGTGCACCTGTACTGTATACCCACACCTGTACACTCACACCCACTTGCACCTGTACTGTATACCCACACCTGTACACTCACACCCCGTGCACCTGTACTGTATACCCACACCTGTACACTCACACCCACTTGCACCTGTACTGTATACCCACACCTGTACACTCACACCCCGTGCACTTGTACTGTATACCCACACCTGTACACTCACACCCCGTGCACCTGTACTGTATACCCACACCTGTACACTCACACCCCGTGCACCTGTACTGTATACCCACACCTGTACACTCACACCCCGTGCACCTGTACTGTATACCCACACCTTTACACTCACACCCCGTGCACCTGTACTGTATACCCACACCTGAAGTGTATGCCTAGCGGGAACCATCATGCGCGGGAGTGAGATAACAGGGAGGAAGAGATAAGGAGGGAGGAGGAGAAGAAGACGGAGGAGGGAGGAAGACAGGAGAACTGAAAAGGAAGAGGTGATAAGAGGGTAGAGGAGAAGGAGGGGGGAGGGAGGAGGAGAAAGAAGAGGAGGAGGAAGAAGAGGAGAAATAAGAGGAGGAATATGGAGGAAGACAATAACACCAGGGTGAGCCGGAAGTGATGATTAAGAGGCGTGGAAGGAAATGGTAAAAGAGGAGGAAGAGAATAATGATGGAAGGAGAGTGGACCAGTATATATGTGTGTGTGTGTGTGTGTGTGTGTGTGGGTGTGGGTGTATATGTGTGTGTGTGTGTGTGTGTGTGTGGGTGTGTGTGTGTGTATGTGTGTGTGTGTGGGTGTATATGTGTGTGTGTGTGTGTGGGTGTGGGTGTGTGTGTGTGTGTGTGTGTGTGTGTGTGTGTCCAACAGAAGCATTAAATTAAATCTAAAATATAGAAATTATTACGTATCAAGCAAGGAAATATAAGACATACAACACATCCCTACTGCTGCCTGCTACTGCTTCCTGCTGCCTCATTAAGCAGGCAGTAGAGTAACAGAAGTGTGAATACCATTATGTGTTTATGGTGTAGTCGTGTTGGTCTCAATCTAAACCTTCACTGAACTGTACTCCACCATTAGCGTTGCTCTACCTCATGGCTGGCGAGTCTCTGGAGGAGTGATAATGGTTCCACCCAACACCTGTATATTAACCTGTTGTTGATGATGGCTACACTTCCTGCCTAGTATGTTAACATTTTTAGAGTTATTTAGTCATTTTAGAGTTATTTAGTCATTAACAAGGATATATTACTATTACTCCTCCCTGCTACTTCACCCTAAATATTTTATTACGCGTTTATAAAATTTTTATTGAAAATTTCCTTGAGGGTAAGAAGGGCTGAGAGTGTTCACCTGAGAGCCGGCAGTTTACAGCCTTATCTCTCGCAACACATTATTGACACATTATCCGCTCTCTCTAAGTCTTCATAAAGGCTTCTCTTTTAAAACTAACTACAATTATATACTAAAATAAAACTTAGGAATCAAGATTTTTTGTTTAATCTTATAATGAAACCGTAAAGATGCTATTATTGTCCAGAACAAATTAAGAGAATATATTTTTCCTTGTGGTTTAAAGAAATAATATACAGATAAATCCCTTTTATACAGATTGTGGAGAATACTATATCCAGTTATTCTTTTATCGTCACATTATCACAGGGTAAAACTTCCACGCCTCTTGTCCCTTACTAACACACACACTCACCCCAATAACACGTCACATATTCCTGTCAACTAAATTCATTGAAAAGGATTCTAGTTTTTTTTTCTCTCTCTCTCTATCCTATTTTTTTTTAGGATTTTTTTTTATAAATATTAAAAGTGTGGGAACAAGAGTTAATCTGAAAACACTATTGTCAATGTTGCTTTTGTTTCACTCTTTTAACCCCTAAGACAATGCTTCCACTATCCTCTTACAGCTTACTTCCCTTCATCCTTAAATTGTTCAGCATGTGGCAGTGACTAGGATAGTGTCTAGTGTATGTGTGTATGAGTATAGAACACATTACTACTACTAATACGACTACTACTACTATTATGTATGTATGTATGTATGTATGTATGTATGTATGTATGTATGTAGGTAGGTATATATGTATGTATGTATGTATGTATGTGTTCTAATAGGATATGTTAGCAACAATTTAGGAACTACAATAAAGGCATGAGGACTTCTGTCTCTACCTGTCTTTCTCTCTGTCTGTCTGTCTCTCTCCGTCCCTCTTCTCTCTCTCTCTCTCTCTTCCCCAATTCTATTCTTGTTCTCCCTCTATTATATCCTCTTGTGTTTTTATCTTCCTCCCTTTTATATAATCGTATTTTCTTCCATCCTCTGTTACCCTTCTAATCTCTCTCTGTATTTCTGTCTGTCTGTCAGCCTTTCTGTCTGTCTGTCAGTGTGTATGTGTGTGTCTCTGTCTCTCTGTCTGTCTGTCCCTGTCTTCATATTTCTCTCCCTCTTCTTTTAATTTTCCTCTCCTCTCTTCCCCCTTCCTTCCCCTCCTGTCTCCTTTTTCTCCTCCTCCCGTCATCCCTCTCTCTTCTCCCCCATCTCCCTCCTCCCCCCTACGTGAGGTGTTCGGGTGCTCCTGTCTGACGTCACGTTGAGAAGTTGTCGTCATTAGAGAAGAGTGGTCGGCTCTCCTCTCTGACTGCCTCCATATCTTCTCTCTCCTTATCTCCCCTCCTCCTCCTCCTTCCCCTCTTCCCTCATCCTGTCCGAGTTTTCCCTATCTTCCATCTTCATTATTTTCCTTCCTTTATCACACTCTGTTTATTCATTGGCCTTCATTCCTGTATTTATCATCTTCTGTGTCTGTTATCACCGTTGATCGCGTCATTCAACTGTTTGTGTACAATACTATGGTCCATCCTAACTCTATTTCTTGCTTTAAAAGGTCATTTCAGGGGTACAAAGGTTAGGTTAGGTTAAAGAGATCGACTCACTCATTACTATCACTCTACCATCACTTCCTTAACGACATCGACCCTTAACGTGTGATTATGCCTCAGGATCATAACTCAGGGGGAGATAATGCTCAATAAAATAAGATTATTACACCAATAAGAATCTCCGAAATAAATAGCTTTAATGTCCGAAGAACTTACCCCAAATAGAGAAATAAAAGAAGAGATGGAGGAGTAGAAGGAAGGAGGGAGGGGGGATTAGGGAAGAGGGAGGGAGAGATGAAGAGGAGGGAGAGAGGAAGGAAGAGAAACAGAAAAAGAATAAAAAGAATAAAAAGAATAGAGAGAGAGAGAGAGAGAGAGAGAGAGAGAGAGAGAGAGAGAGAGAGAGAGAGAGAGAGAGAGAGAGAGAGAAGGAGAAGTTGGTTGAATGCAAATGAGATGAAGACGATAAATGTCACAAAAATGCTGAGGATATGAAGAAAAAGAAAATCCCCAAAGAAGAAAATTTTTGACCCAGAATCAGAAATACATCGTCGGCCATTTTTGTCTTTAACTAATCTTAAGTGAACGTATCTACAGTAATTAAGGTAGAATCTCAGAGTAGTGGTCTATTATCTGGTGTTAAGTGAACGTAACTAGTTAAGGTAGAGTCTGTCAGAACAAACAATCCTCAATGTGCTTAACAACAATTGATATATAAAGAGGAGAATCTTTTACTATATAACAACTGTATTTATTCCTTATTACAGCTCCTCACAACAGACAAGAACACAGACAGGTTCTATCACTGTCAGTTGAAGTATCGTCAGTCACTTAGACACAACTACAAGATGTTATTGTTCAAGCAAAGTGTCAGTATGTCAGCTGGCCATTCTAGGCTTGTTGGTCAGGCCAGGGACATGGGGAATAGCGGGTTTTCTTTTCAAGGACAATATTTTATTAGCGATACCATAGTTAAGTGGAATGAGGAGGAGCAGAGATGATAACAAGAGAAATAAACAAGAGTTACTGATTTACAAAAAAACCTTGAGCCATTTAATGGATAACGTAGATAACTTTAACGGAGAAGCAATAACAGAAGACCCTCGATCTTATGAGAGAAGAGAGCTGCCAGCACTCGAATTATTGCTCAACAAAGTGAAGGAGTTGCCTCGCCCTTACTGCTGTCCGTCTAATTGACAACTGATGGCTAAATGAAGTCGAAACCTTGGCATCTCTGTGTTGCGCGATTCAGCCAATCAGAAGCCCAGACGAAATGATTTAGGGAGGAGCTTATTTCATCCATCATTAGGTTAAGTTCTAAGTTCTTCATTACACTTTTCATGTCATAATATTCTTGTAGTTTTAGCACGAGTCAGTAGTTTAGATGGTTCTTACTGTACATCGACCAACACGAGAAAACTTTAATGTACGAATGTTTGAGGATCCCTCATAGTGAAGTAGATGATATGTTCTTACAGCCTCAGATATGATGAAAAGCTTACAGATAAACCTCTGAGAATTCATGTTAGTTCCGTAGCTTCAGTGACCCAGTTAGGTACGTTCCTGCAGAGACTAATATAGCGATTATAGCAGATGGCAAGATTTTGATGATTATAGAAGATCATGTTATAGGTTGGTCCTCCGGGTGTGACGAGAGTGAAGACATAAGGAGGAGATAAGAGCGGGAGGAGGCTGACGCGGGCAATGAATCTGTGGCTGGGAAGACATAGAGATGGAACGAGAGAGATCCTTGATGATAGTGGGAAGGTGAGGGACAAAGGGAGGGGGAGAGGGAGAGAAGGAGGGGGAAGGGCGGGAAGGTGGAAAGGTGAGCGGGTGAAGAAGGGTTGAGAGAGAGAGAGAGAGAGAGAGAGAGAGAGAGAGAGAGAGAGAGAGAGAGAGAGAGAGAGAGAGAGAGAGAGAGAGAGAGAGAGAGAGAGAGAGAGTAGAAGGAGGGTTCAGAGAAAGCCAGTTAAGAAGAAAAGGTGAGAGGATGAATAAGCAATAAACATTACGACCTAGTGAACGGTGCATAATAACCATGATAGTTGAATCCTCCCAGACATAAACAATTGCCTCATGTATATTTTCCCATCCAGGGGAGTCAGGGGCGAGCAGTGGCAGTGGACCTTCAACCGGAAGGTAAAAATGTCAGGGATCTTTATTTGCCAATATTTAAAATTCACAGGAAAATATGGATTTTCAAGCGGGCAGGAGAGGACGGCGGGCCACCTGCCAGCCAGACCTGTCGATAGTCGCCAGCCTGCAGTCGATACCCAGGCGAGGAGACCACATACCACCACATACCACTGTCACCACCACATGCCACTGTCACCACCACACACCACCACCACCACTGTCATCACTACCACCACACCACTAGACATCCATCCATCCAACCATCCTCCATCCACACACACACACACACATACACACAGACACCCATCCAAACACTTGAGTCTACAATAGATTAACCAAGGCAGAGGAGAGCAGCGTAAATAGAAGACCAAAAGAACTACCAAGTTATCCTACGTAATGTGGCCTCTATTGATACTGGTTCTGAACTCCTACAATCCCTACAAGTCCTACAAGATCAACAAGTCCTACAAGTCCTATAGCAGCTGGGAGGAAGATTGACCACTTACTGAACGAGACTAAATAAACAGGGGATTCAACAGAAGATTAAATCCTATTAACTGATGATATTGACGTTGATGTTTTTATTCTTTGTTTCTGAGAGTATTGAGCGGAAATATAATGGATTCAGGTGACTAGATCCTGTGTTTTAGCTGGTTGATATGACGGTAGGGTAGGGTAGGGTGTGTGTGTGTGTGTGTGTGTGTGTGTGTGTGTGTGTGTGTGTGTGTGTATGTGTTTTGTGTGTGTGTGTATGTAGGTGTGCATGTATGTATGTATGTATATTGTGTTAGTGACGGGAGGACACAGCTCGTTGGGTTAGATATAAACACCGCCTCGCCTCCTCCCGCTCCTTCTATAAATGACTTGAGACAGTAAGTGGCAGCCGAGAAGATAAACAGATAATTTCTTCAGCACCATACACCACCCTGTTGATGAAGGCTCACAGCACCATACACCACCCTGTTGATGAAGGCTCACAGCACCATACACCACCCTGTTGATGAAGGCTCACAGCACCATACACCACCCTGTTGATGAAGGCTCAACAACACTCAGCCTCGGGCAAGTTGTGGCTCACGTCTCTGACACCTGGTACAGTCTCCTGTATAATTTGCCTCCTTGGGTGATATATATCCCATGGGGAATATTTCTTTGTTTTAACCTGAGAGACAAGAGTCGTGAGCTTCAGTCGATGTTTTATATGACCCAGAAGGTTAAATAATAGTGTGGTGGGACAGTGTGGCGGAATGGTGAATGTTGCCACACTCACCACACCACTGTGGCACTCGCTACTCCTAGAACCACCAATCTCACTTAACCTCACGTCACCTATCTTAATCTAACCTATCTTAACCTAACCTATCACTACGTTATGATATTTTAGGTGTAAGTTACGTAGAGTGGAATTATGATAGGTTAGGTTAGGTTAAATTAGGTTAGGTTGGGTAGATTCCGTTCAGTTATGTCAGTCTGGGTTCTGTTATGTGAATAAGTACAAGATTAGACTATTAAAATTATCACGATCCACAAGTGCCATCCACAAGTCGAGGATAAACACAAGTAAAGTTCCAGTATATTGTGATCAACTGAGTCCTGGTAGCTGGAGAATTGAAATACCTGGGTTGTTTACACTTGTGGACCCACGCTCATACGAACACTCACGCGAGCACTTTAGAGATAAATATATGTTCTCACGCGAGGAGTTAAGTACACACACACACACACACACACACACACACTAAACACTGCACTCATTAGTGACTCGTAATTAAAAAGCATTAACTTGGGCTTCACCTCTGCTTCGTTTAATTACAAAAAATCATTTTCCATAGAGGTGAGACAACTTGCCCGGCCTGATGGTGTTATAAGAGGCGCCGGCCGCCCAGGTATTTTTAATTTTCTCTCAAGACAAAGGTGTTCCTTGAGCGGCAGGTGAGAACCCAGCAGAGAGGAACTGACGGCGGTGAAGACTCTTCTCCTTCTCCTCCTACTTATTCTCCCTCTCCTCTTTTCCTTTTCCTCCTCCTCCCACTCTTCTTCGACTCCTCCTCCTACTTTTTCTTCTCTTTTTCCTTTTCCCCTCATCTTCTATTTTACCTTGTCCCGTTTACTTCCACACTTTATCCTTCCTTCCTCTCCTCCTTCCTTCTCCTCCTCACCACGTACAGTACACTACACAGCAAGACAAGACACACCTCAGACTGTGGTCCGCTTTTCCTCTCCTCAGATCGTGGCAGATTGTGAAGGATTATAAAGCTTAGAATAAGATCCCGAGGAATTTGTGGGATTTAGAAGATTAGTTGCTTATTAGTCGGCCCCCTTAAGATATGTAGGTCCACCCCTCCTCCCTCACCCTCCTTCCCCGGTGGGCAGGAAGGGAGACAGGGAAGGAAAGGAGGAGAGAAGCAGGAAGGGAGACTAGGTTGAATGTGGTTGAATGTGGGTGCGCCAAGTCCGTAGACTTGATAGAGAAGGAGAGGGAGGGAAGGATTCAGGGAAGGATGTAGATAGGGGAGGAACGGAGGGGAGATAGGGGGGGGGGTAGTGAGGGAGGTAGGTAGGGAGGGATGAGTATGCAAAAAATAATGTTATAGGTACGACTAAGAGATTTAATAGGATTTAGAAGTAGAATTTGGTTTCATTGAGTAAATTATCCAGAATTAAGTTATATTATGGTTTATATTTATGATACATACATACATACATACATACATACATACATACATACATACATACATGTGCAGTAGTAAGTAGTACTCGTATGTCACAATACACCTTTATGGAACCTTGACATAACAAAGGTGAATGAGGGTTACGAAACTGAGATTCCTCTGTGACAACACGGGAGAGGGGTAGGAGGAGGATAGGGGCTAGTTATTGGAAGAAAGAGGAATAGAAGATAAGAGGGAAATGGAAGAGGAGGAGGAGGGGGACGGAGGGGTGAGGGGTAAGGGGTAAGGGGAAAGGGGAGGGGGAAGGATGGCATGAGGGGCGGCCTGTCCACTTAGAGGTAAATGATTATCTGGGACCTTAATGTAAACACGAGAGCACAATCATAATGTGTGTTTGTGTGTGTGTTTGTGTGTATGTGTGTGTGTGTTTTCTCAGTTCCTTCTTCTATTCCCGTTATCGCTCACTGATACAGACACGAACAACCCCAACACAGACACCTTTCACCTCATCCAGAACCTCCCCAGAACTTTCTCATCTATCTAAGACCTTCCTTGGATCTTCCCAAGACCTTCACATCCATCTAGGACCTCTCAAGTACCTTCACATCCAACCAAGACCTCCCCAGCACCATCCTCCTTCATCTAGGACCTCCCTGGGTCTTCCTCCCCAGACGTGCAATAAGAAAGGAGAACATCCGTTTGAAAACAGCGTCGACAAGACCTCCTGAAAAATGCAGACGAGGGAATGAAAAGTGTGAAAGGGCTGGTGTGTGCTCTGGCCTCCCGCCTCCATTGTGCCGCTGTCCGGAGACCTCCTGCCGTGGGGGAACAGGGGGCCAGGGGCTGGTAGGGGAACAGGGGGTGAGGGTTTGGTGGGGGAGCAGGGGATGAGAGGTTGGTGGGGGAGCAGGGGGTGGGGGAGTAGGGGGTGAAGGAGGTGTGGGGGAGTAGGTGGCGAGAAGTTCAGGGGGGAGAAGGGGATGAGGGAAGCGCGAGGGAGGCGTGGGGAGCACGGGAGGAAGGAGGCGTGGGGAGCAGGGGGGAAAGGTGGCGTGGGGGAGCAGGGAGTGAAAGATGAAGGTTAGAGATAGAGGAGGTATGGGCCAAAGATGGAGGGGACATGAGTTAGGGATGGATAGATACAAACTACAAGGATAAGAATCACGAACTTAAAAAATATCCCCCAAACACGACTCTGTCTCAAAGAAAAAGTACCACTACTAAATTACTTCCACAGAAAATGGGAAACGGAAGTGAGGAAAATAATAATAATAAACCTCTAGAAAATGGGTCACGCAAAGAATGGGTCATCAAAATTCTGTGTCGTAAGATAAGATAGTTTTTGTGGGTCTGAAAAAGTTCCCCTTGGTAATGAGGAAGGAGACATAATGATAATAAGATAATATTGAAAATGGATTGTGGTCTCGGATGAGGGACTTTCATTTGCATATAGTGTACGAAAGGTCCATGGTGTGGCGGTGGGTCGGGAAGGGGGTGTTGGGGACGGAGGTGGGGTGAGGGTAGGGAGGTTATATTCCTAATCTTCTACTAGAGAGTGGTATGATGTAGAGTCTTTAAGGGAGAATAATCATAATGTCTATTTCAGGGTAGGTATAA
>CAUDMG010000694.1:222500-232500 GCA_958450375.1 Homarus gammarus
TGTGTGGATGGTATGATTTGGTTAGGTTAAGTTAGGTTAGGTAGAGAGATAGTTAGAAATATACGTTAATAGTAAATTATGACGATAGCAAGAGTGAAGGTGTTACTATGTGGCGTGGGAAAAAACAGCAGGTCTCTGGGGAAATCTTGGGCTCCACCTGGGGAAAAAACAGAAATATTTACCCAGCCATCACCTAACCTTGTTGTTGACGCCCCGTAACCACTTACACACACACTACTTGTGCCTTCAGCGTAGTGATTTGCTGCAGGATATTACGTGTAGGAGAGAGAGAGAGAGAGAGAGAGAGAGAGAGAGAGAGAGAGAGAGAGAGAGAGAGAGAGAGAGAGAGAGAGAGTGTACTTATAAGTTAGATTAAGAAGAAATATACAATGTATAGGTATTAATATTATACAAGAAACAGAAATAAAAATCAAAAGTTAAAATAAAAAAAAAAATACGAATCAAAACACAAGAAAACTCACAACCATTTAACACCAAAAATTATAAACAAATAAAAACGAAAACAAAACAGGAAAATGACCCAACCAAAAGGAACACACACAAAGACATACCAAGAAGCAGAAATAAAAGTGTGAGGGGAATAATTAAGCAGGTGTGTCTCCGCTCAGGTGTGTCTCCCCTTTCTTAATGACCCTTCCTCACCTGTACGTATGGGTGAACCTCGCTAATGTTGACTCTGGTAGTGGTGGTGTTTATTGTTTCTTACACACAGGAATGTTATTAGTGTTAGTGTTATTAGTGTTGTTGTTGTTGTTGTTGTTGTTGTTAGTGTTGTTGTCGTTGTTGTTGTTGTTGTTGTTGTCGTTGTTGTTGTTGTTGTCGTTGTCGTTGTCGTTGTCGTTGTCGGTGTTGTTGTTGTCGTTGTCGTTGTAGTTGTTATTGTTGTAGTTGTTATTATTGTTATTATATTTTTCAAGAAGGACGTGGTTAAGAGGGGGTATGAGAGAGGGAGAGAGGGAGGGAGTGAATGTAGTAGAGTGAGGGAGGTGTTAGGGAGAGTGGGGAAAGGAGGGGCGGTGAGGGAGAGGAGGGAGAGTGAGGGAGAGGGGGGAGAGTGAGGGAGAGGAGGAGGGTTAGGAAGAGTGAGGGGGGGGGTCTTTATCTCAGCCTAATGGGGGCTATTATCTCATTAGATACTGTGTGTGTTCGTGTGGGCTTAAGTGAGACAACATTTACGGTGATAATGTTAAGTAAACGGCTATGTTCTGTCTCTTTATAATCTTCCTCTTTATCGCCACACACACACACACACACACACACACACACACACACACGCACACACGCACACACACACACACAAAGGATGTCGATTCGTTCCGCCATTAACACTTTTAACAATCAATAAAAACTACGAATTCATCCAACCACTATGAGATCATCGACCATCACGGCATAATGTATCATCAGGGTATAGCATTATCTCACCTCCTCACACTAAGTCGAAATTTTGATAATATTACCATAATATTTCGTAAATATTTTCAGTTATATTTTTCACGAGTTGAGATGCCCGGTGGAGGGTCGGCAGATAGTGCACGATCATTCTCTCGACTACCCGGATAAGGAACACACACACACACCACACACACACACACCACACACACACACACACACACACACACACGCGCGCGCACACACACACACACACACACACACACACACACACACACACACACACACACACACACACACACACACACACACACACACACACACACACACCATAGACACACACACACACACACACACACACACACACGCACGCACACACACACACACACACACACACACCACACACACACACACACACACACTTTACCACAGTAATCCATTCCCACCCCTCCAACTCTTCCTCTTCTTAACCTCCTCCTCTTCCTTCTCTCTTATTCTCAACTCCTCCTCTTTTTCTTCAAGTTCCCTTCCTCCTCTCCTCTCTTCTCCTGTTCCCCTCCTCTCCTCTCTTCTCCTGTTCCCCTCCTCTCTTCTCTTCTCCTTCCCTTCCTCCTCGCCTCTCCTCCACTCCTTCTCTCCCACTCTTGTTGGTGACCTCCACTATGGACACAGGCTAATGATTAATAATTCGGTGGCATAATTCATAAGGATTATCGCGTGTTAGCTCATTAAGGAAGGTAATTACTCAAGCATAGGTTACATATTAGCTTTTTGTTGAGGAGTTTTGTGGGCAGAGTGTCAGTCTTACATTACCTTACTGATGGAAGGTTTGGTGTAGTGAGGGATATTGTAAGAGTATAAGTGTGGTTTACTATAAGTCTTGTTTACACACACACACACACACATACACACACACACACAGTTGTTGTCCACCTTTCATTACCCCAACTTGTGCTCAGGTGTGTCTGGGGAAGGTAAGTTAATTTTAGAATTAATTAGTAACGTAATGACCCAGGTTAGTAATGAGGTATCAAGGGATTACTATTTAATTACAATTAATTAATGAAATTTATAATTATATATGATGGTATAATATATAACAACTGGGGCTGTCTATAACTAACTGATAAACAAACAAAACAAACAAACTAACTAACCAAAGAATAAAAAAAGAATAAACAAACAAACAAACAAAAACAAACTAACAACTAACTAACTAAAGAATAAACAAACAAACAAACAAACAAACAAACTAACTAACTAACTAACTAACTAAAGAATAAACAAACAAACAAACAAGCAAACAAACAAACAAACTACCTAACTAACTAACTAAAGAATAAACAAACAAACAAACAAGCAAACAAACAAACTAACTAACTAACTAACTAAAGAATAAACAAACAAACAAACAAGCAAACAAACAAACAAACTAACTAACTAACTAGCTAAAGAATAAACAACAAACAAACAAACAAACAAACTAACTAACTAACTAAAGAATAAACAACAAACAAACAAACAAACAAACTAACTAACTAACTAACTAAAGAATAAACAACAAACAAACAAACGAGTAATGTGCGTCAGGTGGAAGTATTTCTTATTTTTTCATTTTTTTATATTTAGTTTTTCTTTGTTATTATTTTTTATTATTGTCAATTTATTTATCTATGTACTATGTTCTCATAAGTGTGTGTGTGTGTGTGTGTGTGTGTGTGTGTGTGTGTGTGTCTGTGTGTGTCTGTGTGTGTGTCTGTGTGTCTGTGTGTGTCTGTGTGTGTCTGTGTCTGTGTCTGTGTCTGTATGTGTGTCTGTGTGTGTGTCTGTGTGTGTGTCTGTGTGTGTCTGTGTGTGTGTCTGTGTGTGTGTCTGTGTGTGTGTCTGTGTGTGTGTCTGTGTGTGTGTCTGTGTGTGTGTCTGTGTGTGTGTGTGTGTGTCTGTGTCTGTGTCTGTGTCTGTGTGTGTGTGTGTGTGTGTGTGTCTGTGTGTGTGTCTGTGTGTGTGTCTGTGTCTGTGTGTGTGTCTGTGTGTGTGTCTGTGTCTGTGTGTGTCTGTGTCTGTGTCTGTGTGTGTGTCTGTGTGTCTGTGTGTGTGTCTGTGTGTGTGTCTGTGTGTCTGTCTGTGTCTGTGTTCTATATTCATATATGCATTAGATTACCCTATTGTTGAATAAACTAAAGTAAATGGTGTACAAATAACCTACGTCTCCAGCGGTCGCAGTTAACATTTTGTTGCCTCGAGCAGAGGCAAAATTTTTTTATAATACAATACTTATTTTTTTTATTTCGAAATGTAGAGTTTTAGCATTATAGCCTCGAGGTGACGATTGAGACGATACGAAACTGAACAATCGAAGCAAAATGAAACTTCAGGTGTGGTGATTCAGGTGATACGAACTGAACAATCGAAGCATAATGAAACTTCAGGTGTTACTAAAAGAAAGGTAAAATCATGCACTGTGATCATCCCGGCAGGTGAAGCTGTTGGACGTAATAACTAGACTTTTGATTGGTTAATTAAGTAATCTAACACCTGTCATATCATTATAACTTTTCCATTACAACTTGTCCACTCTGCTTGTCTTTTTCATCCATCTTCCTAATGACTTTTAGGTTAAGGGAGTCTACTTATTTTGAGGTGATTAATCTCTCTCAAGTAACACCCCGACTAAGTATGTACTTCTTGAGGACGATGATTTAACCCCTTGAGGACGATGACTTAGCCCCCCCGAGGACGATGGTTTAATTCTTTGAGGACGATGACTTAACCCATTGGGGACGATGACTTAACCCATTGAGGACGATGACTTAACCCATTGAGGACGATGATTAAACTCCTTAAGGACAGTGACTTAGCCCCCCGAGGACGATGACTGAAGCCTATTAAGGAACACAGACACACATACAGTACGTCAGGGTATCTGTGGAATCTACATGTTCTATAAATAAATTCATTCCATTTGAAAACGACAGGATATGACTGTATCTATATGTGATAAAATTATGTTATATTTCGTAAGGCAGGGCGAGAGAGAGGTAGGGAGGCAGGAAAGGGTAAGAAAGGTGAAGAAAAGGGAGGGAGAGGGCAGGGGTTGGGAAGGGAAGGAAGGGCAGGGTAGGTGAGGGAAGGGGAGGAAATTTGATCCCATTTCCTCTCTCCATACCCCCCCCCCCCACCTCTCTTTCTCTCTCTCTGCTTCTCTCTCTCTCTCATCTTGTTAATCACCCTCTCTCACACAAACACTTACTCCTCTCCCCACCCTTCCTCCACTCCCCCACTCTCCCCACCTCACCAATCGCTTTCTCTCTCTCTCTCCTTTTCATCTACACTTCTTTTCTTGCTCATCTCTCTGCCTCTCTTGTTTCGTTTCACTCATTTCCTTCATCATTATCCTGTTTACCCTCTTCCTCTTATATTTTCCCTTTTCCTCTCTCCCCTCTCGCCCACTCCTCCCCTCTCCGGCTCCTCCCCACGATGGTGACTCAAGAAACGTCGAGTTTATAAATATCCAATAATCACAGTCAGTGTCTAGGGGCTTAGGAGGTCGAGGAGGCCAATAAGAGGTCAAGGAAGCTGGTGGGGAGGTCAAAGAGGTCAATGGGAGAGCAATGAAGACACTATGGAGTCAAAGGGTTTGGTGGGAGGTCAAAGGGAGGAAGGGAGGGGCAAGGAGGAGAAGAGGGAGAGAGGAGAGAAGGAGAGAGACGAGAGAAGGAGTAGGAGGAGAAGGAGACAGAGAGACGAGAGTGAGGTGTTGACAGTGGCTGCACGGTAAGTGATGTATTGTGACAGTCTAAGGTGCATTTGCGGATCCATTTCATACCTATCCATCACTAGCAACAGTGACCAGCAGTCACTAGCAGCGATGACCAACAGTCACTAGCAGCAGGCACCAGCAGTGACCAGCAGTCACTAGTAGCAGGCACCAGCAGGCACCATACATCACTAGTAGCAGGCACCAGCAGTGACCAGCAGTCACTAGTAGCAGGCACCAGCAGTGACCAGCAGTCACTAGTAGCAGGCACCAGCAGGCACCATACATCACTAGTAGCAGGCACCAGCAGTGACCAGCAGTCACTAGTAGCAGGCACCAGCAGGCACCACCAGGCACTAACAGGCACCATTAGGTACCAGCATAAACAGTAATCACCAGAAGGAAGATGATAAGGTTAGGTTAGGTTAGGATGACAGTGGTGAGATATTGAAGAGAGAGAGAGAGAGAGAGAGAGAGAGAGAGAGAGAGAGAGAGAGAGGTGGGGGGGGGGGGGAATTTGCAATAATAAATCGTGTTTTAATGTAAAAAAAATAAATAATAATAGTAATAATAAACAAAAAACAAAAGTTAGCCGACACAATGTAAACACACGGGAACGATAACCACTTCCCTTGCTGCACATGGACCAGCTGATTTCTCGCTATCCTGCCTCGCCCTCGGCTGTTTTGACTGGGGGGAAGACTTGTACACTCGGCTATCTTATGGAGGCTTTCGAGGCCCCGGTGAAGATGAGCTACCTTCTGTTTGTTTACGTCTGAGTGTAAACAGGGCCGGTGTTTGCTCACACACGTGCTGTTACAACGACTGGTGGGGCCTCGCATGCTCACAAAAGATTACAGTCAACATTCTTCCCCCAGCAGTGTATGTCTCAGCCTCCTTTGATCATAATTTCATACGCTTCTTGTGTCGAAATTATGTACATTACCAAGTGGGAGTCTCTGCTGTCTGATTGAATACTAACGAATTCATTTTTTTCTTTTATATCTATATGTATATAATTTACTTTGAATAGACACAAGTTAAGAAAAGTTAGAAGCTATATCATCAAATATTAAAGAATTGTTTAATCACCGCGGGTATGTTTAGCCTTTGGTTATTGACTGATTAACTCACTCACTCACTGACTTACTCACTGACCCTAACTTAACCTAACCCACACCTAATTTTTACAGGGTCCAGAGAATTAGTTCATTCCAGAGCCACTAAAGGTATATCATGTTACTATATCCTAACATGAACGAGTAAAGAGGCCTAGCATGGTGATATTAACGTGTTATCTATATAATACGGGGAAGCGCTGCGTGTAAACACTCTCCCTCCTCCCTCACTGAGGTATTTGGGGGAGGGAGGGAGTGAGGTAGCTATTTAATTAAACACGAGGAGGAATGTCACCTCCCTTATTTATTAGTAGCTGTAGGGGTCAATAACTTACCTCTGACCTTTTTAAAACTCTTTGGATCACATTATTGGTATAGTATGTTTAGTATGTGTGTGTGTGTGTGTGTGTGTGTGTGTGTGTGTGTGTGTGTGTGTGTGTGTGTGTGTGTGTGTGTGTGTGTGTGTGTGTGTGTGTGTGTGTGTGTGTGTGTGCGTCTTTCTCTCTCACTCTTTCTGTTTCTCTCTTAATCTCTTTCTCCCGTTCTAACTCTCTTTCTCTTACTTTTTCACTCCAAATTCTAAATCTTCAAAACTTCAACTTTTAATTTGCCCAACTTCAAACTCCTAACTTCAAATGTTCCAAACTTCAAAAAACCAACCACTAAATTTTCCGACTTAAACTATGAACTTAATATATGTATAAAAACATCATATTTCTAACTTCACATTTTACACATAAGACTCTTTAAAACTCCAAAACTTCAAACTCCAATTTCTCGAGAAAAAATCTTTTAGAGACATTTAAGTTCATTAAAGTTTTGGCATCGATAAGAAAACTGATGAGTGTCTGAGTGTGTGCCGAAGACGTCTTAGCCAAGGTCAATGAGAGAGAGAGAGAGAGAGAGAGAGAGAGAGAGAGAGAGAGAGAGAGAGAGAGAGAGAGAGAGAGAGAGAGAGAGAGAGAGAGAGGTAAAATACACAAACAGGTATATAGATATAGACACAAACACACAAACACACACAAACACACAAACACAAACACACACACACGCAGAGACACAGGCATACACAGACAAACTTTACGTTAGATGAGTTATCACGGTCACACACTTCTCCTTCACCCCCGTCACCACCGCTCACCTCCTATCTCCATAATTGCATATATTACAACCTCAGTCTAGCCTCTCCTTCTCTTCTCCATCCCCCTCTTCGTCTTCCCCCTTTTCCTCTTTGACTCCCTCTCAACCTTTTCGTGTCCCTCCTCCTCGCCTCCCTCTATCTCCTACCTCTTATTTTGCTTCATTCTTCCTCCTCTTACCTCTCTCCTACCTCCATCTATCTTCCACAGTCCCTTTCTCTCTTTCTTTCATCCCCTTTCCCTCTCCCTATTGTCAACCATTTTTAAAAACATCTTTCCCTTCGAGAATACATAACAAAAACTCTATGACCAGGAAGAAGGAGAGACCTCATTACACATTAAGGAGGGAACAGTTGGCTTCCTCCCTGGACACAACAATGTCTCTTGTGCAAATTATTATATCACGTTAACTTTGTCTCATTTGTTAAGGTTTATTATTGTTGGTTTAGGTGAGGGGGTTAATGTCATTGTTAATAGATGGGGTTAATGTTTATAGGGTGATTACGATTTTATTTCTACATTACCATATGCACAAACACAAACACGAACGCATATACACGCACACACACATATTCACACAGGGCCAATATAACTACAGTAAGCTGATACTGACCACCACAGTGAAAATTACATTGCGTATTACCTTTTACGATAGACCAGGTAACACTCCCTCTCTCTCTCTCTCTCTCTCTCTCTCTCTCTCTCTCTCTCTCTCTCTCTCTCTCATTAATACTCTGCTGAGGTAAAGATTTTATATATCCGTCTATCTAAATGTGTATGTATGCATGTATGTATGTGTGTATGTATGTGTGTATGTATCTGTGTATGTATGTGTGTGTGTGTGTGTGTATGTATCCCTCTCTCGTTTAATCTCTCTGGTTCACTAGTAATCAGCCAAGCAGCTTACACTCTCTCTCTTTCTGGTGGTGTGGATGTGGTGGTGTGGATATTGTGGTGTAGATGAGGTGGTGTGGATGTGGTGGTGTGGATGTGGTGGTGTGGATGTGGTGGTGTGGATGTTGTGGTGTGGATATTGTGGTGTAGATGAGGTGGTGTGGATGTGGTGGTGTGGATGTGGTGGTGTGGATGTGGTGGTGTGGATGTGGTGGTGTGGATGTTGTGGTGTGGATATTGTGGTGTAAATGTGGTGGTGTAGATGTGGTGGTGTGGATGTGGTGGCGTGGATGTTGGGTGTGGATGGGGGTGTGTGGATATTGGTGGTGTAGATGTGGTGATGAGGATGTATTGTGGATGTGATAATGTGGATGTAGTAGTGTGGATGTGGTGGCGTGGATGTGGGGGTGTGAATTTGATGGATAGACTTCACACACACACACACACGCACACACACACACACACACACACACACACACACACACATGTAAATTTCCACCCCGATGGATTTGGCATCTTCTATTATTTCCAAGAAGTAAATCGCCAAATCCCTTCGAATAATCCCCCCTCGTCACCTACTCCCAACAGACCTACGAGGCCCTCTTCCCCGTAAATCCCAGCCTTAATCTTAAGGATGGGATTTTTTTGGGGATTTGTCAACATTTGTGGGACAGCCATTGCTTAGACTCTCTCTCTCTCTCTCTGTCTGTCTCTCTGTCACTCGTCTTCGTTTTCCTACATTTCCACATCTTATTGCTATTATTCGTCTGCTTTTCGTCACACCTACGTTTTTTTCAGTCTTTTGTTGTGATTCTTCTTCTATTTTTTGCTTTTTATTGTCGTCATATTATCTTAGGTTTCGTTGTTGTTCTTTTATTTTCTTCCACTTCTATTTTATGACCTTAATTATAGCCTTTGTTTATAATTAGTATCTCATGTTAATATTAACGCTGAACATTCATTAATTTACTTTTAACATTTTGGGGTAATTTTTCTAATTTCACAATATTTTCTTAATAACCCAATAAAATATAAATCAAATAAAATTAATCAATATTTTTTTACTCTAACTGTTAACAAATAATCTAGAGCAAAGAAATGTCTTGGTGACCCCATTACTAAATGTCAAAGATCAGGAGTAATTAATGTAATAGTTCAGGTGACATAGTAAGTGAAACATGGGTAGCAATGTCCGGAGAGTTATACGCTGTCCGCAGGCCGGTGGCGGGGAGTATACCACGAGTCTGTGTCCGCTTGTTAGTTTGTTATTGTTATTATTTCTTGTTTATTCTTAATTATTGATGTTGCTTTTGCTGTTTTTTATTACATATGTATTAAATTATACACTTAACACCTATGCTAAATCCATATGTTATTCTCTCTCTCTCTCTCTCTCTCTCTCTCTCTCTCTCTCTCAACAAGGAGTGTTACCGAGGTAGAGTGTAGCAGTTCAATAAAAATAAACATGTCCTCACCATCACCACATTAAACTCTAAAATTAAATCCTTACTATGACATTTTTAGTGTGTAAACATATATTAAATTAAACCTTCAGGTCATTTAGTGTATAAGCCCATGTGTGGTTTATCACGGAGCTTTACAATAGAGTTTTATCTGTCAAAGGGATTCAGAAATATTAAACTCCAACATATTTATATTTATACCATTTTCATTTCTAT
>CAUDMG010000694.1:237500-250000 GCA_958450375.1 Homarus gammarus
TCTAAAATCGCCCCCAAATCGACGACTTCTTGGTACCATAACATTGAAACATTATGGAATACCAGAAAGAAGAAGCTTAATGATATTGTCGTCCCATTAGTTCTTTCATAAGCCAAGAGAAACAAGAAACGGTTTCTAAATTAAAAGATCTCTTGAAAAAACATATTAAAAACGCATTAAATTCCTAAACTGACATCATTATGGAAGTTTAAATCTTTTGATATCCGAGTCGCAAAAGCTCATTCCAGGTCTCAAGAATAAAGACCGAGACAACAAATGGTATTTCCAGGAACTTAACCACAATAACTAACTCTTCTCGGAGACAAAGAGTCAACAATTCTTAAAGACATCACAAGACAACAACGTTTGGCTACAGTACAAACAAGACTGAGAGCATGTAAGATGGCGTATGAGGTTTCTGCACCCTTAGCACGAGCCAGTGTTACAGGACCTCCCTACAGCTACCAGTGTTACAGGAACTAGCTTCAGGACCTCCCTACAGCTACCAGTGTTACAGGAACTAGCTTCAAGACCTCACTACAGCCTCCGGTGTTACAGGACCGAGCTTCAGAACATCCTTACAGCCACCAGTGTTACAGGACCTAGCTTCAGGACCTCCCTAAGGTTTCCAGAGTTACAGGACCTAGCTTCAGTCTGCAGTGTAATATAAAGTCTCCAGAAACACAAGGGACAGACGCGAGGCACCGAGTCGTATGATCCGGTCCAATTGAACACTAGATTGACAGAATCCAAACTTCTAAAATAATGATAATGATCTAAGTAAAAAAATATGACAATGTTAACTATGAAGAGATCATTGTGGCGTTAGTAAGCAACTCATTTTATGTCTGGCAACACATATTATGAGACGCATTGATATTCAACTTCCATAGCGGAAAAAAAAATTATTATCGGTTTATCAGACAGGAAAGACAGGTATTGGGCTGACTAACGCAGTTGTATAATATCGCTAGATTTAGGGGAAATATTCGGTAAAGACTGATATATGTGAGCAATAAACAAGCATAATCGATATTTTGGAATATACCCGCGTTGTGTTCTGGGGAGGAGATATTCCCCAGAGTTGTGTTAGGATGTTGAACAGAGAGAGAGAGAGACTTCCGATACTTCAATATTTATCACATCTCCTGTTAATGCAGACCTTAGTGTTGTGTGTGTGTGATTATATGTGTGTGTGTGTGGAGAGAGACTTAACGCGTACACTCTGATCCAATCAACTTACTAACATAGAACCATCACACATACTAGATGACTCACCTTCTCACTAAGGCATTGTTTACTATTGGTCATGGGAAAGAGAAGAGACGGGAAGGGAAGGAGGTACGTCTGCTGGCACTAAATTCTCAACCCATGTTAAATTTAGGTGATGTGTTTGGGCGAGGCGACGCACACACGGAGGCAGGGAGCATGTAGTGAATTCTTACAGTGATCATTCTTGTGTCCCTCTGGTGGCGTGTGTGAGGTTCTCTCTTATGTGAGCTTTAATTATATTTTAAGGTGTTGATAATTAAGGATGAGCTCTTGTTATTGTTAGTAGTAGTAGTAGTAGTAGTAGTAGTAGTAGTAGTAGTAGTAGTAGTAGTAGTAGTAGTAGTAGTAGTAGTAGTAGTATCAAGTTAGTTTAGCGGTAATATACTAGAAACAAATAATTTATTCATAGCATATACTTCATAACCTTTGGTCAAGCTTTAATAAACGAAAGACATACAGACACAAAAGACTCATTTATAAACACCAAAATTATATATTTCAGAATATTTCAGTTGTTCTGAAAGTAATATATAGGGCGAGCGAACAATTCTGGAAACATCTGACTTGAAAAAAATATATATTGTATAAAGTTATTGTTACAGTTGGGAAAAAAATATATATTCGGGTGAAGCAACGCTGCAGTGGTACCAATCCGGGCGTATATCAATATTGACGTAACAGCTACACCCTCACTCACTGTTGTCATATGAGCAAAACAACGAGGATGTGGTGGCATCATCTGTGTCTATGGTGATGTATTGTTTTAACTGTTAGTGAGAGGTGATGGTGATGGCTCTAAAGGAGTTACACTATTTTGTTATCTAACCGACTAATATGATGACGTACAGGTGTTCGATGGTGTATGGTAATAATGTTGGTGACCTGTGTAGTGGTGGTGTGAGAGTTAGGTTAGGTTAGGTTAGATTGTATTACGTAAGGTTAAATTAGTTCAGGTCATGTCAGGTTGCATTAGGTCAGGTGGTTCCCCTTCAACATTGGGTCAATAAAGATGCTTTTCCAGGTCAGGTCAGGTCAGTCCTTCCCTTTTTAAGTCGAGCAGGAGTGTAAGATTGCCTCTTTATCGATCCTTGACAGAGCTGCTTCTTCCCCCTCTACACCCTGTCTGTCTCAGGCTGCCGACAAAAACATCACCAACTCCCCTTATCTCTTCCCCCTCCCCTCTATCTCCCCCCCTCCCCTCTCACTCCTTCCTCCTCCCCTATATCTCTTCCCCCTCCCCTCTTCTCCCCCCCCCCTCTCCTCTCGGCCACAAGTAAACACCAAGTCGCCGGTAATGACCAGAACGTGTTCCTTCTACGAGTAACTTATATACTGTACGTGTGTCTAACCCGAGATGGTGGTCGTGTGAGGCGAGGCGAGGAGAGGAAAGGTGAGGTAAAGTGAGGATAGGAGAGGTGTGCTGAGGAGAGGAGAGGCGAGGTGAAGCGAGGAAAGGAGAGGCGAGGTGGTAGTGTGAGGCGAGGAGAAGAGAGGTTAACGGGTTCGTTTGCTTTGCGTCCTTATTCCGTTTTATAAAATGTTTGAGAGAGAGACAGAATGAGGAACAGACACTGGACACCATTTAACCTTGGGACCCCATTAAACCTACGGGCTCCACTAACCCCAGGGACACCATTAAACATGGGAGCCCCATTAAATCTAGGAAAGCTATTAAACCTGAGGGCCACATTAAACCTTGGGGCCCCATTAAATCTAGGAACCTCATTGAACCTGGAGGCTCCATAAGATCTTTGAACCCTATTAAACCTGGGGGCCCCATTAGAACTGGACGCTCCATTAAACCTTTGGGGCCCCATTATCCGTGTCGCTCTTCGCCTCATACACATACGTCGGATTTCCACCCTGTTCCCGCATTCCCAAATCTCTTTCCATTTACACAGCTCCTTTGAAATATTCCCGGACTTGTCGCTGCCATTGTCCCCTCTCGCCTCTCTTGTCTCTTTTAATTATTTCCACTCTTTATTCCTCTGCTCCCCCTCCTCTTTCCTTTTGTGGAGAGAGTGGGAGAGAGAGAGAGAGAAAAAGAGAGAGGGTAGAGGAGGAATGAGATGAGAGAGAGAGAGAGAGAGAGAGAGAGAGAGAGAGAGAGAGAGAGAGAGAGAGATAATGCACATCAGAAGCTCACCACCAGGAACAACCTCCCTCCCTCCCTCTCACCTTCCATTCAACCCGACAAAAGCAATGTTTGTTTACATTCATGACGTCACGGGTAGCATCTATGACGTCACGCGAGCTGTGGTTCAATAAGCTTCCATCATCACAGGTGAGAGGCACACCTGAGATCTCTTACCTGTGGCTCTCTCTCTCCTCTTCCTCTCACTCTCTTCCCCTCCATTACTCTATCAGTATCTCCCTTTAGGGCGGGAGAGTTATCCCGCCCTCACTCTTTCTTTCTTTCCTTTCTTACCTGCGTTCTCTCTCTCTCTCTCTCTCTCTACACAGCACAGCTAGGCAGAGAGAGTGTGTAATAGTGTGGAGGGGGTGGAAAGGTTTGGTCGTACAAGGTGTGTGTGTGTGTGTGTGGTGTGTGTGTGGTAATTGTCTGCTGGACGACGACAGGTTTATTCAGAAATTATCACAACAGGTAAGAGAATCGTTTTAACCCGACCAAAGCTTCATACATGCTTAGAAATTTTAAAATTTAGCTTAAAAAGTGTCAATGCAGTTCATAAATGTTTAAATGAAGCTTAGAAGTCTCAATGAAACTCAGAAAAGTGTCATCGCGTTTGTATCTTAAATTGTTAGTTGATTTATAACATTAGTGAATATTAAATCACTTCACTTCACCATATTTAATGCTAACTGAGACATCAAATTAACACCCGAAGTTAACTTTCAAATTTTACTGGAAGATTAACGAAGTCGAGAGCAATAAGCTGGACTAGTCAGAAGAGATCTCTCAGTCAGTCACACAGTCACTCATTTGTAGAGTCAGTCAGACATTCATTTGTTTTAATCAGTCAATTCAAAATTTTATTCACCTATTTAGTCAGTCAATCAGTCAGACATTAATACAATCAGCCATACCTCCATTTAGTCAGCCATTCTCGACATTCATATAGCTAACTGACGCAGCTAAGGAGTACGATTTTGAAGGTCAAAAGTATTCAGTGACTTGATGATTGATGGGGTGAAGTGGTGTCCAAAATATGAAATTCTCGGAGGCTTTCTAATATGATGCGTCAAGGTTGATGCAGCACAGTCACGGAAAGTGGGTCACGCCCTACCTGTTTAAGAGGTCATATCTGGGGCATGTGTGTGTGTGTGTGTGTTCCTCACATACACGGACACGATAGCGATAGATATCCAGAATAGAAGAAATAAGAATCATAATTGAAAGGACACACAGACAGACAGACAGACAGAAGAAGAGATTTACATAGAAAAAAGTTATTTGATCAAAGCTGCACAGAATGCTTTCAATATAACGAGAGATTTCAATTTTTAGGAAAAGAGAGATAGATTCACTTTTCTAAACCGTGTACACAACAGTCAGGATATAACAGGAAATATACTCAAGATTATGGAGCAACGAAGATGAAGTAGAAGAAACAGGAGATAAAAGGAAGAAGAAGAAGGGAGGAAGAAGATGAAAGGAAGAAGAAAGAAGGAGAAGATAGAAGACGAAAGGAATAATTATAATAATAATAATAATAATAATAATAATAATAATAATTAAAGAAGGAAGTAAAGAATAAGAAGAATATGAAGAAAGTGAAGAAGAAGCTATACCCTCTCCTAGTTTTATAGAATCGTCTCTTCTTCCTTACAACAAAAATATTTACGGTTTGTGAAAATCTACAAAATTTGGATTCAACTTTTATAAGCCGTATATAAAGTGTCTCTTAACTCCCGGGGAACTGCAAGGCAAATAAGATCACTGTCTTCCAAAACTGAAGAAAAAAAGATAAAAGTATTGGAAATTAAATTTACACCTCGTTTTTTATCAGTTCTTTTTAATCTTTGTATTGGAGATTAAGGTTTAGGTATTATACAATGGTATTCGTTTAGTTATTATCAGCGTTGTGGAAACTCTAGTTGTCTTCTCAAAATTTCTACATTGAAAAAAATTCTTAGTTTTATCAGTGAATATTTGAAGGGAAAAAATATGTACTCGGCCTCAGGTAAACTACAGCTTATGTGATTCAGCTTTATGAAGACTCAACCCAAAAATTGCTTTAAGCTTAAGAAAATAACCAGAATATGAAGTTAGCTTTATTTACCAACAACAGAGTGTTTACCTCCTGGGCAGAAAAGTTAGCCAAAGGTCTTGGAGCTACCTTCAGAACTATGCCTCACCTTCAGAACTGTGCAGCAGCTTCAGGACTATGCCTCACCTTCAGAACTGTGCTGCAGCTTCAGAACTGTGCTCCAGTTTCACAACTGTACTATAGCTTCAGAACTGTACTATAGCTTCAGAACTGTGCCGCAGATTCAGAACTGTTCCACAGATTCAGAACTGTGCTGCAGATTCATGACTGTGCTGCAGTCAGAATTGTACTATAGCTTCAGAACTGTGCCGCAGCTTCAGAAATGTGCAGCAGCTTCAGAACTGTGCCACAGCTTCAGAACTGTACTATAGCTTCAGAACTGTGCCGCAGCTTCAGAACTGTGCCGCAGCTTCAGAACTGTGCAGCAGCTTCAGAACTGTGCCACAGCTTCAGAACTGTGCGGCAGCTTTAGAACTGTACCGCAGCTTCAGAACTGTGCCGCAGCTTAAGAAATATACCACATCTTCACAACTGTGCCGCAGTTTCAGAACTATACCACACCTAGAGAACTATACCACACCTTGAGAACAATGCCTCAACCTTGAGAACTATGCCGCAGGTAGGGAGACAAGAGTGAACCGCCGTTCTCTCAACTATAAAATACAGGCGAATGAGTTTTCAGATAACTTGAGGAAACTTGTTCAGATTTAACATGAAATTTCAACTTTTGGAACTTACGAGCCGAGACGAACACTGTCTGAGTCTTGTGTGTTTATTTTTACATATAAACAAATAAACAATTGTTGTCACCCGTTGGTATACATGAACAGTCTATTGACAACAGAATACGGTACAGACTGGTTCCATTATACGGTATAGACTGGTTCCATTATACGGTACAGACTGGTTCCATTATGCGGTACAGACTGGTTCCATTATACGGTACAGACTGACAACACTATACGGTACAGACTGACAACACTTTACGGTGCAGACTAACAACACTATACGGTACAGCTTGACAACACTAAGGGTACAGTACAGCAGTATATAAACACATCCGCCATGACACCATTAAACACAATCAATGTCTTAAACTTTATATTTCCTATTTTAACTCAACACTTAAACTAACTCTTGTCTCACCGTCAGCCAGAAAACACTAACAAAGGGAAATAAAACGAAAATAAAAGAAAAACGAAAAAAAAACGAAAATTTAAGCAAAAACTAAAACAAAGGAAAAACAAAAATAAAAACACGAATATAAAATAAGAAACGAAAATAAAATAAGAAACGAAAATAAAAGCAAAATCAAAAATAAAAGCAAAACTAAAAATAAAAGACATCCATATCAATGCCGCTTTCCTCTGGCATGTAATTACGGCTGCCAAGTTTGATATTTTTTCTGTGTATTGGCGTAAATAATCAGAGTTTTATTCTGGTATTTCCCAAAACATTCTAACCGTGGCAGAGTTTTGTTCTCTCTAACACTCACCGCCTCTAGGGGTGTGTGTGTGTGGCTCTCAACTTCAGCAGCTAAACGAGGATTTTTTTTCTTCTAACTTTAGTGGAAGAAGTTTTTAGATAGGGGGAAAAAGTTAACGTTTGGTGTCCTGTATGTTACGTTTGTGATACTTATGGAAACAATATATACATGAGAACTATGTGACTAATGATAAAAAAATGTAGCAATAGTACCAAGATAACTTACTGATTACAATAAGAGACAGTAACTAGATGATTGTATTGTTGAAGCTATTGTATTTTGGAACTTATTGTATGAGAGAAAATTGAAATGGATTGTTAAACCTCGATGAATTACGATAAAATACAGACTTTAACAATAGCTCCTGATAACTTAATTGTGGAGTATAACCAAAGGTGCCAAGGTCATCAGATACGATCACAAAGGTCAGGTCAGGTCGAGTCAGGTCATCAACGGTATCTCCACCTCAGTTTAAGTCCAACACTCGTCATTATTGCGAGAAAAAAATACACGAAAAAAACACACACAGTAAAACTCACTTTGTTTTACGGGATGAAAAAGTCTTACAAATTGGATGTTCGTAGACATTTTTACTGATCTCAGAAATGTTATTGAAGCATTTTGGTCGATACAAGTCTTGCTCTTTTTTGTACTCTGGGATCTTTGCTCCCATTTATTTAACAATTATATTAATATTATGGCTCAAATACTTTTGTTTTAGTCTCATCGTAAAACTGGATTGAATATTTTTTGGGGGGATGGAGGAGAAGCTAAAGTAGCGATGTTTTATTGTTTTCTGATTAAAGTGAAGTTAAATGAAGTTATAGTGGAGTGTGGCGCTGTCTCACCCCCCCCCCCCCCCCCCCCACCAAGCTATGAGTGGGTGTCTGATTTTACAGTTGGGGGAATGAATCTAGCCGGGTGCAGTGTCGATCGAGCTGCCTCCTTATCTACAGTACCCACTCCTTCCTCCAAAACATTCTATATAATACTGTATTCCCACTTCCATTTATATCGTATTTTCCCCAGATAATATTTGTTGAATATTAGTCACCTTAGAATGCACAGGTTAAGTCTAGATTGAATCCCAAATTAGTTTCTTTGAAGCCTCGAGACTCAAAGGTAATATATAAATACCTTTGTATATTTATTTGTTAAGTTTTCCCCGTAATTCTAGATGTTCATTAAAAGTGTTTACTGTCCCTCATCACGCCCTTAATGATGCATCCAATTACCATCATCATCATCATCATCACCATGCTAACCTCTTATTATTTCCTCTTACCAAACAAACTCATCACAATAATATCAGTCACATCCACCTCAGCCTCAGGGTAGGTCTGGCATATATCATCTATACGTCGCTGTGATAAAAATAATATAAAAACAACACGAGAATTGAAGCTGTAAACGAGGAAAGTCATCAACATATTTTTAACGTGAAATAACTTGATGCAACAAGTAGACTTCGGTGTTAGGTGTTAGGGGAGAAATTGTTATATTATATTGAATACAGATATACACTGGTTAGTTTTGAGGTCTGCCTGCCTGCCTGCCTGCCTGCCTGCCTGAAGCTCATATATTCACTTTATAACTAATACTTCAGGGTTGAGGTTCACCATCACTCACCAATCAGTGTGGAATAAAATAAACAGATATTCTTAAATGACAAACTGTAACACACACACACACACTACTACTACTACTTTACTGTCACTCGGAATCCAGTATGACGATCCTCCAACTACACACACGCACACACATACTACTACTACTACTACTACTAATAATAATAAAAAAAATACTAATACTGATGTTAATCGCCTTTCAGTAGTAAACGAAGACCGGGATTTTTTTGATTCAGTAAATAATTAAACCCCAATATCGTGATCATCTCTACGGTAAGCAATACTAAACGTTTGAATGAGACCCAATAGAACACAGAAAAGAAGAAGATGAAAACAGTAAAAATAACTCACAACATAATGCATCTCTTTGCCTCTGTACCTTGAATTAAAAAAAATTCCTTTTAAAATACATATGGTTAAAAAACTAACAACAAAAAAATCACGTATTTCAACTAGAACTCGTATTTTTTTTATTATTATTATTTTTATTAATGTCAGTAATTTAAAGGCGTTGGCAGCATTATTCTCCAGGCATAACAAAACCTCACAGTTATTGGTACACAAAGGCTGTTGAAGTAATGACAATAACAGTGAACATTTTTCCCTGGTCGAGATAAAACAGTTCAATATATTTCTTTAATACGGTACAAAGAACGACCCAATTGTATACATTGTTTTTATCATAAATCACATCATTATCCTACCCTTTATAATATAATAAACACAATCCATTACAATATGTATTTTTTTGAAGAGAGATATCGGTCTGGTGTTCCGGTATGTTAACCTACAGAATCAGGTGTGTGTGTGTGTGTGTCATCTGGTGCTCTGGTATATGACCTGTTGGAGAGAGAGAGAGAGAGAGAGAGAGAGAGAGAGAGAGAGAGAGAGAGAGAGAGAGAGAGAGAGAGACTACTGGATAGAGGGACAGATATATAGGGAAGGGGGAAGGGAAAAATAGAGAGGATAATTCAGTATAAAACAGCTGCAGTTAAGAAAAAATCTTAACAAAAGGCTTTAAGAACAAAAGTAAAAACCAGATGTAACGTAGGGGAGAGGGGGACGAGAGAGAGAGAGAGAGAGAAGCAGAACAGGAAGATGAAGTGAGAGAAGATGACGGTGAGGGGTGGAGGTGGAGGAGGGGGAGTAGGGGAGGGGGAGAGGAGTGTGAGAGGGAGAGGGTGAGAGAGAGAGAGAGAGAGAGAGAGAGGGCGCAGGCGTGTCTCTTCGGAGAGTGGCGGGCGGCCCCCCTCACTCGCTCGGCCGACCTCACTGGGCCATGGGTCCCCGCGCGCGCTGCTCAACCCACCACCATCACGTGGGGGGAATTACCCACCTCTAGGGGGGCAATTCTCAGTGGTTTTCAGGGTCAGTTTCCCTCGATACACCTCGGTTATCTTTCGGTGGAAGGCTGTGGCGGTTTCCCCAGCGGCGGGCGACCATGTGAAAGCTTGAGGAGCGTTTGACACGAGTGTGGGTTTCCGGTGTGGCCGCTGCTGAAGAGACCTCAACGGCGACACGGCGCTGCTGCCAAACTGCTGACCCCGCGTGACCCCGAAGAGTTCCAGAATGACCTTGCGCTAGTTCCTGGTGGTGAGGTGCTCGTGGCTGAGGATGAGGGAGTGAGGTCTCCACTTGTCGCTTGCTCTGCTGAGGACCATCGTTGTGGCCGGAGCCGGCGACGAATATTTTCCTGTCAGAAAATATATTTTTTGTCCACACGGGAGAGACAACGATGGAAATGCTGTAAACAACATAAGAAAAGATCTGTCGAACTTAAAATCTCACAATTGGCATTGTATAATTTACAAAATTTACGAGAAAAAGTTGAAAGAAGCAGCAGCGACTGAAGCCGAGTTGTGTGTACGAGAGCCGTAACGTGAAGGTGGTCGGCGGGACGAAGAAGAGTGCAGGTAATGTGCGTCTCACCTCGAGTGGTGACCTGCGGTACACTTGGCCTGGTCACCTCGACTTCCTGGCCTCCCGGAGGTGGAGGTCCCGAGGCCGTGCCGCGGGCAGGCTGCCGGTGTCTGGCTCTGAACTGGCTTGAGAGTGTCGAAGGTTACCTGGAAGCTTTCTCGGGGTTGAAAGTGTCCTTGTAAATATTGTTTATAAGAGCAGACATTCCAGAAATAATATATACTCAGTTTAGTAAAATATAGATATATATATTTTTGGATATATGGTACAGGAGATTCCCATAAGGATGTGAATCCCTGTTTCTGTGAACCGTTCTGATTCAGTATCCTGCAGCTGAAGGACCTCCAAGAAGGACTTACAGAGCCTTCACCTGAGGACTCTACAGGGGTAATAACCAACTAGCGCAGCAGCAGCAGCAGCCCTCCGGAAGACACCTTCAAGATGGAGCCCTCCAGGACGGTGGAAGATGAACTCTTCATGACGGAGGAGGAGTTGGAGGGGAACTCCACCACGGCCTCCAACATCACCGAGAAGATCTACTCCATCGGCCAGGACTTCATAACCAACTGGTGAGTACAAGTCCCTCAGGCTGTCAGGTTTGTTGGGCTTCGGTGACAGAAAATTGCTCGTGTCCGTTCATTGGCTTGATGACATCTGTGACTGGTCAAATGGATCCTAGTCCTAATAGACCCCAACCTAATATAACCTTTAATTTGTGGCCCAGCTCAAGGTGACGCCATTTCAAATGAGCTCTTGTCTTGATGAGCCCAACTGCTAATATTGAGGTTAGGTTAGGTTGAGGCCTGCCAATAGTGGGGACCATGTAACGTAAAAACGATGACTTCCAGAGTTTTAAGAGGCTCTCATGTTCCAGGATTCTGTCCGACGAGTCTGGAAGTGGGGTCATGTACACTACAGTACTTATCTAGGGTCATGTATGTATACTAAAGTACTTATCTGGTGTCTTGTTTACTACAGTATTTTTCTAGGGTCATGTATGTTCCAGGGTCATGTACGTATACTACAGTACTTTTCTGGGGTCATGTATGCTCCAGGGGTTATGTACGTATACTACAGTACTCTTCTGGGGTCATGTATGCTCCAGGGGTCATATATACTATAGTACTTATCTGGGGTCATGTATACTCCAGTACTTATCTGGGGAAGTCATCAACCCCAGGATTTAATCAGGATTACATCTCCTTGGATTAATATGGGGTTATCTCTCCTCCAGTAATATATATATCAGGGGTCATCTCTCCCCCCAAGGAGTTACCAGAGGCATTGTCTCCCGGCCCTCGTAAGAGACTATCTCACCACAGGGGGAGATATATGTGACCATAACTCCGAGGCATCTCTATCATCTCTTGTCTCTTCCGCAGCTTACGTCTGAGCTTATCAAAGAGATATACTTTAATATATTGTCTATAATTCAGGCTCACGGTCTTGTATTATGTATTTCAGGAACATAAACTTAAGTTATATATTACAGCAACTCTTGAATTATACATTACAGGCAGACAGAGACTTGTACACAATTATTTTCTTATTTATTTTTCTAGGAAATGTATCTTAAAATTATCCATGTTATAAAATTATCTCCTTGTATAGTTATGTATTCTTTAGTTAACAAACAGGTAATACATTCTAGGTTGTGTATGCAAGATATGTATCCCGAAGTCATATATCCTTGACCTTAGATGTAGGAGGTCAAGTGTTCTGAGAATGTATCCTGAGGTCACGTATCCTTGACCAACATCCCCTTTACATGTGGTCTGAACTCTCCTCATAACACACTTGTGGGTCTCAACTTCAAGGGACAACACCAGAGGGACCATAACCGCATCCTGTGGTCTAGAATGACGAATGTGGTCCTGGTGACGTAAATATTCTGGGACCACATTGAGGGACATCGTAGTTAGGACTCAAATATTTTCTAGGACAACATCTGAGTTTTTAAAT
>CAUDMG010000694.1:255000-267500 GCA_958450375.1 Homarus gammarus
CTCCATCTCCCCCTCCTCATCTTCCTACACTTCCTCCTTCTCTTCCTCCTTCTCCACCACTTCCTCCTTTTTCTTCATCTCCTCCTCCTCCCCCTCCCCATCTTCCTACACTTCCTCCTCCTCTTCCTCCTTCTCCACCTCTTCCTCCTTTTTCTTCATCTCCTCCTCCTCCTATTCGACGGTAGTCCGGCTCGGCTCTGCAAAGTGCTTAAAGTCTCCCGCAACTTGGTGAGGTATGACACATCTTCCTGCACCAACCCAGGAGGCTGTCTGCCCACCCTCTCCTACCCTCGTATATCTCCTGCTGGCGATGATGCCGCGGCGTGTAGCGTGGCCACCGTCCCTCACTACCCAGAGGAGGGAGAGAGCTGCAGTAGGAACAAGAGGGGGAAGAGGAGCGAGAGGGTAGAGGAGGGGAGGAGTGTAAAGAAGAAGAAGTAGAGAGAAAGAGTTTTCCCTCCCATCATTCTCCCCCCCCCCCCCTCCCCACTCTTGACTTCTCCCCTCTCCCCTGTGTCTCAGTAAAAGCCTCACCGTCCCTTGTTTGACGTACTGGTAATGGGTGTTCCCAGTGAAGTGGCACTACAAAAAGTTGTTCCTCCAAAGGCACCTCCAACGCTCCTCCAAGGCTCCTACCAGGTTCCTCTCAGGCTCCTCCCAAGCTTCTTTTCCTCCAAGATCCTCCCCTGTTCCCCCCAGCTTCCTCCCAGGGTACTCCTACTCCATGTTCCTCCCATGGCCTCCCAGGGTCCTCCCAGGGTCCTTCCACTCCCAGGGTCTGACTGAGAATTGGGTCCTCGTTAAGCAGCGAGTATAATGATGGGATGGTTTACCTCCGCAGGCCAGAGGAGGGAACCTGTAATTGTCTTTCTTGTTGGAGTGAAGACGTCGACATTATAGTGATGGTTGTGTGTGTTGCCTGGTGACGCTGTTGCTGTTATTATTATTGTTGTTTTTACACCGTTGTAATTGTTCCTGGTTATCGATAGACATCTCTCTAACCTAACCCAACCTTAACCTCATCTAACCTACCCCTAACGACCATACAAACCATCTTCAGCACGGATACTCGGGCTAATGTATTATAGTGTATCCTGGATAACTCGACTCGTTATGAATTATCCCGTCAGTATTATAAGCCTGTCCACTGAGTCATTAAAATTAAGCCCACATTAAGGAGGAATTTTATTTTGAAGCTTCATTGAGTTTGCAAATTATGACCGATTTTTTACTCAGCTTACTGGAAACATCAGCCTCCTCACCCCCCCCCCCTTCCCCTCCAATACCCTCCCCCCTACCTCCTCCTCCTGTACCTCCTCCTCCTGTACCTCCTACTCCTGTACCTCCTACTCCTGTACCTCCTACTCCTGTACCTCCTACTCCTGTACCTCCTCCTCCTGTACCTCCTCCTCCTGTACCTCCTCCTCCTGTACCTCCTACTCCTGTACCTCCTACTCCTGTACCTCCTACTCCTGTACCTCCTACTCCTGTACCTCCTACTCCTGTACCTCCTACTCCTGTACCTCCTACTCCTGTACCTCCTACTCCTGTACCTCCTCCTCCTGTACCTCCTCCTCCTGTACCTCCTCCTCCTGTACCTCCTACTCCTGTACCTCCTACTCCTGTACCTCCTACTCCTGTACCTCCTACTCCTGTACCTCCTACTCCTGTACCTCCTCCTCCTGTACCTCGTACTCCTGTACCTCCTCCTCCTGTACCTCCTACTCCTGTACCTCCTACTCCTGTACCTCCTACTCCTGTACCTCCTACTCCTGTACCTCCTACTCCTGTACCTCCTACTCCTGTACCTCCTACTCCTGTACCTCCTACTCCTGTACCTCCTACTCCTGTACCTCCTACTCCTGTACCTCCTACTCCTGTACCTCCTCCTCCTGTACCTCCTACTCCTGCACCTCCTACTCCTGTACCTCCTACTCCTGTACCTCCTACTCCTGCACCTCCTACTCCTGTACCTCACCCCCACCGACCAAAAATACAAGAGGTGATTTTCATTTCAAAGACGGTAACACAATAGCTGTTTGACGGTAGTAAATATTTAGTTAAACAAGGTGAACGTGAATAGCTAGTTCGGGTAATTAAGTATGTCGATGTTTTTAATGGCCAGTTTTACCTGTTGTTTTGTCAAGGCAATAATTAATGGCACTGACTCGCTGAATTAATTTCCTTCTCTTTTCCGTTACTTTGGGGAAAAAATTATATAGGTCATGATCAACTTTTTTTCCTTTATATATGAATGAAAGGAGAGTGTGAAAGGGGAGGGTATGGAAGGGGAGGGTATGGAAGGGGAGGGTATGGAAGGGGAGGGTATGGAAGGGGAGGGTATGGAAGGGGAGTGTATGGAAGGTGGGTTATGGAAGGGGAGGGTATGGAAGGGGAGTGTATGGAAGGTGGGTTATGGAAGGGGAGGGTATGGAAGGGGAGGGTATGGAAGGTGGGTTATGGAAGGGGAGGGTATGGAAGGGGAGGGTATGGAAGGGGAGGGTATGAAAGGTGGGTTTTGGAAGGGGAGGGTATGGAAGGGGAGGGTATGAAAGGGGAGTGTATGGAAGGTGGGTTATGGAAGGGGAGGGTATGGAAGGGGAGGGTATGGAAGGTGGGTTATGGAAGGGGAGGGTATGGAAGGTGGGTTATGGAAGGGGAGGGTATGGAAGGGGAGGGTATGGAAGGGGAGGGTATGGAAGGGGAGGGTATGGAAGGGGAGGGTATGGAAGGGGAGGGTATGGAAGGGGAGTGTATGGAAGGTGGGTTATGGAAGGGGAGGGTATGGAAGGGGAGTGTATGGAAGGTGGGTTATGGAAGGGGAGGGTATGGAAGGGGAGGGTATGGAAGGTGGGTTATGGAAGGGGAGGGTATGGAAGGGGAGGGTATGGAAGGGGAGGGTATGAAAGGTGGGTTTTGGAAGGGGAGGGTATGGAAGGGGAGGGTATGAAAGGGGAGTGTATGGAAGGTGGGTTATGGAAGGGGAGGGTATGGAAGGGGAGGGTATGGAAGGTGGGTTATGGAAGGGGAGGGTATGGAAGGTGGGTTATGGAAGGGGAGGGTATGGAAGGGGAGGGTATGGAAGGGGAGGGTATGGAAGGTGGGTTATGGAAGGTGGGTTATGGAAGGGGAGTGTATGGAAGGGGAGGGTATGGAAGGGGAGGGTATGGAAGGTGGGTTATGGAAGGGGAGGGTATGGAAGGTGGGTTATGGAAGGGGAGGGTATGGAAGGGGGGTTATGGAAGGGGGGTTATGGAAGGGGGGTTATGGAAGGGGAGGGTATGGAAGGGGAGGGTATGGAAGGTGGGTTATGGAAGGGGAGGGTATGGAAGGTGGGTTATGGAAGGGGAGGGTATGGAAGGTGGGTTATGGAAGGGGAGGGTATGGAAGGGGAGTGTATGGAAGGTGGGTTATGGAAGGGGAGGGTATGGAAGGGGATGGTATGGAAGGGGAGGGTATGGAAGGTGGGTTATGGAAGGGCAGGGTATGGGAGGGGAGGGTATGGGAGGTGAGTTATGGAAGGTGGGTAATGGAAGGGGAAGGTATGGAAGGGGAGGGTATGGGAGGGGAGGGTATGGAAGGGGAGGGTATGGAAGGTGGGTTATGGAAGGGGAGGGTATGGAAGGAGAGGGTATGGAAGGGGAGGGTATGGAAGGGGGTGTGTAGGAGGGGATGTGTGGGAGGGGTTGTATGGAAAGGGGAGTGTGGGAGGGTGTGTATGGAAGGGGGTGTGTGAGAGAGGGTGTGTAGAAGGGAGTGTGTGGGAGAGTGTGTGTAGGATGGGGTGTGTGGAGTGACGTGTGTGGAGTGAGGTGTGTGGATGGAGTGTGTGGGGTGTTTGTAACATTCTCGTCAGCTATGGGAACATTTTTATCCAACTCTACACAACCATTGTGTCCGGTGTGGCAATATGAGAGCCAAGTTATGGTCGCCTCATCATAGTTGCAAATTTAATGGCAACTTTTGGTTTACGGCAGCGTATGTGTGACTTGTGGCCGTGTTTAATGTATTGTGTGTAGAGATTTGTCGTCACACACACACACACACTTAGAACAAAGAATATGAAGAATATGCAAAGAGAGAGAGAGGGAGAGAAAGCGAGAGAGAGGGAGAGAAAGCGAGACAGATACAAAGAGACAAACACAGACATGTCTCCCTATTGGCTGGCTGTAAGAGGCATCAACAGGAACCAAACTTATAAACAACAGTCGCAGTCATAACGCCGCCAAACAAACACCTTACAACTTTCCCAATAAAACACACCGCCTCCTCCACCAACACAAATCTCGACCGATATTTTCTCCAGCCAAGCTTTCACTAAGTGGGATATTTCCTTAAAAACTTTCGCCGTTCTTCCTTTCGTTTTAAAGATCCTCTATAGTTTTCTGTGCGATTAACGGTGAACTGTGTGTGTGTGTGTGTGTGTGTGTGTGTATGGAGGTGTATGTGTATGTGGGGGGGGAGGGGGGAATGTGGGTGTGTGGAGGGGGGGTGTGGGTTTGTCTGTGGGGGGGGGGGGGGGTGTGGATGGATGTGTGTGTGTGGGGAGTGTAAATGTGTGTGGGGGGTTGATGTGTGTGTGTGTGTGTGTGTGTAGTTATGATGGAGGGGGGAGGGTCACCACAACCAACAGCTGGATCGCCTCATTACTACTGATGGCTGCAATCTGCTCTGGCAATGGGTTCTGACGTCACGGTGCAATACATTCTGACGTCATCATTTGTACTATTGCAACTTATACCGAATTTGTATAACCTTGTGTTCTTGTAAATGTATTGTGACGTCACGGTATTTGATCTTGCAATGAACTCTAGCGTGATTGCAACTAATTCTGTCATTACCTCGTCTAGCCATGCAATCAATTCTGGTCTCACAATATCCAATTCTGTAATGGATTCTGACGTCACAAATATATATATTAGTTAAATTTATCATGTCAACAATTACACATTTTATCATCATAACAATTTGTCAGAGTCTTTACTGTTGTCAATCAATCAGGAGTTTTTGCTGTCACTCTCACACGTGTTTACTTGCCCCTGGTGTTGGAGTCACTGCTCACTCTCAATACTTAATTGCAAATGTCACTGTTGGAGGCAAGAAGATGTATAGCGTCATTATAGTGTTGCAACAGTGAGAGGGCGGAGGTGTAGCGTTGCAACAGTGAGAGGGCGGAGGTGTAGTGTTGCAACAGTGAGAGGGCGGAGGTGTAGCAGGCCTCGTCGTCACTCAAAGGTTGCAACAGTGAGAGGGCGGAGGTGTAGGAGGCCTCGTCGTCACTCGTAAGGTTGCAACAGTGAGAGGGTGGAGGTGTAGCGTTGCACCAGTGAGAGGGCGGAGGTGTAGCGTTGCAACAGTGAGAGGGCGGAGGTGTAGCGTTGTAACAGTGAGAGGGCGGAGGTGTAGTGTTGCAACAGTGAGAGGGCGGAGGTGTAGGAGGCCTCGTCGCCACTCGTAAGGTTACAACAGTGAGAGAGCGGAGGTGCAGCGCTGCACCAGTGAGAGGGCGGAGGTGTAGGAGGCCTCGTCGTCACTCGTAAGGTTGCAACACTTCCAACCTCAGATAATCAACAACTTTTTCATTACCGGGACCTTGCAAAGCCCATTAGTATAATCATCCTCGGCCTCTTTATCACACACAGAGGCCCCGCGCGACCCTGGGAAGCACCAACTCCTCTAAGACCATGACAAAAGATTATTGTCTCCTCGGAAGCTGCTGCTATCACGAGTTGAATAAACGCATAAAGTCTCCTTCACGTCACCCTAAAGATATCCTGGAACGGAGACGGAGCGAGGCGGGGGGGGGGGGGGTCACTGGAGACTTCGAGGAGGTGGAGAAGGAAGTGGGGGAGGGGAGGAGGTACCGTAAACTTCGAGGAGGAGGAAGACGAAAGGAGTACCAGGGACTTCGAGGAGGAGGAAGAGGAGGATGAGGGAAGGAGGTATAGGAGACTTCGAGGAGGAGGAGGAGGATGGAAGGAGGTACCAAAAACGTCGAGGAGGAGGAGGAGTAGGAAGAAGAAGAGGTAAACCAGCCGCCCTCCTCCTCCTCCTCCTCCTCCTCCTCAGAAACGGTCTCTATCTCAAGGCAACAGTATTTTAGCTTCTCTCGTGCTGGCGGTCCACTGAGCACGACCAAAAGATTATGTTTGTATTGGGAGGGTTGTGTTGGACCCTCCACCTCCCCCCCTTCCTTCCTCCTCACATACCTTCATCCTTTTGCTCCATCTCCACCACCCATCCACATACCTTCCTCCTCCACCACCCATCCACATACCTTCCTCCTCCACCACCCATCCACATACCTTCCTCCTCCACCACCCATCCACATACCTTCCTCCTCCTCCCACCCATCTCTAAATCATACACCCATACATACATACTTATACATACCTATACATATACACTCAACATAAGTGACTGAACCCTTGAATCTCTCAATATAAGTGACTGAACCCTTGAATCTCTCAATATAAGTGACTGGACCCTTTTTTCTCTCAATATAAGTGACTGAACACCAAACACAGCGCCACCTGTTGACACGTTGGCATCTCTCTCACAATATGTCGAATTTGAAATATATTCCTGACAGTGACCAAATGTTTATCCTGAACGACAGTGGTAAAAATATACACAGACTTGGCTGACTGACTGGTGAAATATACAGAAAATCAGACTTGGTGGAAATATTGTGTCGGGTTACTTGACTTTTGGGAGGTTTGGTCGTTTAAGTTAAGTCAGGTTGTTTAAGTATGGTTGTTTAAGTTAAGTCTGGTTGTTTAAGTTAAGTCAGGTTGTTTAAGAATGGTTGCTTATGCTAGGTTTGGTTGTTTAAGTTAAGTCATGTTGTTTAAGTATGGTTGTTTAAGTTAAATCTGGCTCCATATATTAAGTCTTAACAACTAATGCTCTTCGCCATAAAGAACTAGTCACTGTACAGACTCTACACGCATATCCGGCTACAGAGCAAAAATAAATAAAGAGCCGGATGCAGGTAGGTAGTCACTTCCTTATCACATCTCGTTACATCAGACTCCAGTCACCGTGTCTCCTGTAAGTAATGTCGCCACACACAAGGCTGAAGCAGACTCACATTTCCCGTGATATGCATAACAGTGTTCATACCGAGGGTTGAACGGTGTCACTGGCAACCTCGCAGCAGTATGGCAGCTCATTGGTAGCATGGCAACAGTATGGCAACTGTCCGGCAGCCTGGCAGCAGTATAGACACTCTCTATGTGGTAATTCTAGTACTACACGGACAAATCATGACAACAACACTCGGCAAAGCAAGTGGCAACGTCATGGCAACCTTACAGGCATTTCCGGTAACATTCTGGCAAACAATTCAACCCTATGGTAATCATGGCAACCCTCTGGCAACACACAAAATCACCGTAGAATCACTTTGACGACGTGGGTGCCAGCCTCATCTTGTCAACACAAAGCGTCCATTTTCCCCGGGAGTTCCACAAGAAAGACACACACGTAGGTTGAGAAACTTCCTGACATTACCATATTACAGTGTGTGTGTGTGTGTGTGTGTGTGTGTGTGTGTGAGAAGCACTCAGTCAGTGACCCTTGAAAACGTCAGTGTGACACTTAGGCCACATCACCATTACCTCACCTTGTGTCTGGACTGTTCTCAATAGTCTGTTCACATGACTGCCTCTACCTAGGAAACTCAGCCACTTTCCTCCCTCCATCCCTCCCTCCCCCCTTTCTCTCCCATTCCCTGCCTATAAACCTCCCTATAGAGTGAGTCAGTGGGTGAGTCAGTGAGTGAATCAGTGAGATGAGTGATAAAACTGAAATTTCCAACAATACCGAACAGTGTCAGTTATTGAGTCAGATCAACAAATTACTCCTAATCCTAATTGCAATCTCGACATTAGCGAAGACACACAACCAAACCCAATAAGATGAAGAAAAGTAAACTAAATCCCAACATTAATACAAACACAGGAAAATCCCAATAAATCCTCGGAGAGAGAAAAAAAAACTCGATTAATGAACTGCCAAAATAAATATTGAACTTGGCTTCCTTCCCTCACCAAGAAGTCTTACTAGGAGCAGGTGAGAGAAGGAGGAGGGAGGGGGTCGGGGGGAGGGGGGTATCGGAGAGAGGGGAAGGGTGAGAAGGAGGGGGTTGGAGTGGAGAGGGAGGGGGGGCTATACTCCACTTTCTACCTGGGGGCGATCTCAACATTTACCACTCCCCCTTCCTCTCTATTCCCCCTTCTACCCCCCACCCCCTTTCTCTCCCTCCTATAGAAGTTGATTATCCTAGGAGGAGTATCGTGGGTTTAAGGGGAGATATATTGAGTCCTGGTGTCTGGTGGAGGCTCCTGCATATAAAATAGCTCATTTGCATATGACAAACACTGAGCCAGAGCCATTATGAAGCAACGGTACAATTAGATGCTGTTTGATTACCCTTTCCGCCTCACCTGTTGCTGCTGGTGTTGTTATTACTGTTGCTATTATTGCTGTTATTAATACTACTATTGTTACTACTATTGTTACTACTATTATTACTACTATTGGTCCTGCTAATACCACTGCTGTTACTAATATTGTTACTCAGGGTGTGTGTGTGTGTGTGTGTGTGTGTGTGTGTGTGTGTGTGTGTGTGTGTTTGTAATAATGACGAGGATAACGGTAGTAAATTATGAGGGGGAGAGAGAGAGAGAGAGAGAGAGAGAGAGAGAGAGAGAGAGAGAGAGAGAGAGAGAGAGAGAGAGAGAGAGAGAGAGGTAGGTAGGTCAGTGTAGGTGTGCTGGTCTTGGCATAGAGCCTAAGTGTCAACATCCACCGTCACGAACTAGACGAAGAAAAGGTCTCTCTCTCTCTCTCTCTCTCTCTCTCTCTCTCTCTCTCTCTCTCTCTCTCTCTCTCTCTTTCATCATGAGAGAGAGAGAGAGAGAGAGAGAGGGAGAGTAGACCATCAAGTTTCTAATTTCAAAAGGAGATAATGAGTAGACTTATGTCCTCTGTTGAGCACATAAGAGGAGGTGAGGTCTTAAGGCAAGAGAGGAGCAAGGAGGAAAGGGGAGTGGAGGAGAGAGGAAGGGAGGAAGGGAGAGAGGAAGGGAGGAAGGGAGAGAGGAAGGGAGGAAGGGAGAGAGGAAAAATGAGAGGAAGGGTTGGAGGAAGGCAGGAGAGAAAGCAGTGAGGAGAGGAAAGAGGGAGGGGAGGAGAAAGAAAAGGAGATGGCGGTCTCAGAAATGGAAGGGAGAGAGAGAGAGAGAGAGAGAGAGAGAGAGAGAGAGAGAGAGAGAGAGAGCGAGAGAGAGAGAGGAGAAGTAGAAGTAGAAGGAGGTCTTAAGGATGGGACTAAGAGGGAGAGAAGGACCTGGTGTGAAGAGGAGGGTCTCTCTGCAGGCCCCGGGGCGACACAGCAGATGAAGGGTGTACTGCCTTGGTCACGCCGCTCCACTGAATGTTCGGGTACTGTGCCCCTGATGGAGTGAGAGTGGGGACGGGGAGGGAGGGTGTTGTGAGGGGAGGAGGGAGGAGGGGAGAGAAGAGGGGGTGTTGGGAAGAAGGCATAAGGGAAGAGGATAAGGGGGTAGGGAGGGAGGGTGTCGGTAGTGGGGTAGTGGAGAAGAGGGAAGAGAGGGAATTGGATGGATATTGGCAGAGGAGAGACAGAAAGAGAGACAGAGACAGAAAGAGAGACAGAGACAGAAAGAGAGACAGAAAGAGAGACAGAGACTCTCTTATCCCTCGAGAGACTCTAAGAAGATTGTGGCCGAGAGGGAGGAAAGAATGAAGGGAACTGGGGTCAAGTTGTGGGAGGAAGGGAGTTGTGGTGAGGAGGGAGGGTAAGAAGGGAGGAAGGGACGAGTGCTGAGGAGAGAGGGAGGGAAGAAATTAGAGGGGGTAGGGGGGAAGACGAGAGGAAGAGAGGGAGGATAACGAGAGGGAAATAATAATAATAATAATAATAATAATAATAATAATAATAATAATAACAACACTAAACGATTAATTACTGAAATACGAGAAATTCCTCAGTAATCAATCAAGGTGCATCATTTCTTACATATAAATTTAATAAGAGGAGAAGACCAGAGCGTCATCATCGCTAACATGTTGTGGTGTTACAGCTTGTCGATACATGCAGAGTGGTGTGGTGAGGCGGGAGTGAAACAGGTCGATGGTGGAGTGGAAGAGGATACCCCCCCCCTTCTCTCACACATTCTCCTCCCCCCCTTACCTCATACACTCCCCCTCCTCCTCCCCCTCTTACCTCATACACTCCTCCTCCTCCCCCCTTACCTCATACACTCCCCCTCCTCCCCCCTTACCTCTTACACTCCCCCTCCTCCCCCCCTTACCTCATACACTCCCCCTCCTCCCCCCTTACCTCATACACTCCTCCTCCTCCCCCCTTACCTCATACACTCCCCCTCCTCCTCCCCCTCTTACCTCATACACTCCTCCTCCTCCCCCCTTACCTCTTACACTCCCCCTCCTCCCCTTACCTCATACACTCCCCCTCCTCCCCCCCTTACCTCATACACTCCCCCTCCTCCCCCCCTTACCTCATACACTCCCCCTCCTCCCCCCCTTACCTCTTACACTCCCCCTCCTCCCCCCTTACCTCTTACACTCCCCCTCCTCCCCCCCTTACCTCATACACTCCCCCTCCTCCCCTTACCTCTTACACTCCCCCTCCTCCCCTTACCTCATACACTCCCCCTCCTCCCCCCTTACCTCATACACTCCCCCTCCTCCCCTTACCTCATACACTCCCCCTCCTCCCCTTACCTCTTACACTCCCCCTCCTCCCCTTACCTCTTACACTCCCCCTCCTCCCCCTCTTACCTCATACACTCCCCCTCCTCCCCTTACCTCATACACTCCCCCTCCTCCCCTTACCTCTTACACTCCCCCTCCTCCCCCCTTACCTCATACACTCCCCCTCCCCCCCCCTTTACCTCATACACTCCCCCTCCTCCCCTTACCTCTTACACTCCCCCTCCTCCCCCCTTACCTCTTACACTCCCCCTCCTTACCTCATCACCACACTGACCACTCTAACTTTATACTAAGTTAAAATGTCGTATGCAGAAGTGACCTATTTTAAGATTTTTTTCTTCATAATTTCGTCTCTAATATTTATGTATTTTTAGAATTTTGGTTACAATTAGCATATACACACATACATGTACACGCACGTACACACACACACACACAGACACACACACACACACACACACACACACACACACACACACACACACACACACACACTCCTCAAAGGTCAAAGTTTGTAGGCAACATTTTCTGTGATCAATGACTGTCGTTGCGGTGCCTGGTTAAGGGTGTGGTTACTGGCGGCTCACCTGACACACTTTAGCAAAACCTCTTAATTTAAACCTGCAGTAAAATGACGATAGGAATCACAGCGGTTTGTAATGAAATTATATACATAAGAAAATATATTAACCTCTCTCTCTCTCTCGCTCTGTGTCTCTCTCTCTCTCTCTCTCTCTCTCTCTCTCTCTCTCTCTATAAATATATCAGCTTGAAGTTCTTTTGAGGTATTTTCATGGTGGTAAAGAAGAATTATACCCCGGAGCTGTTAAGACGAGCCTGTGAGTTCTTACACTATAAGTAACTATTTTACATATAGTAAAGACCATACCGTGATAATGTTGGTTTGGGGGAATATTGTTATCAACACACCTGGTTGCTCATACATTTACCTGGGCACATGACTCGCCTCTTACTCCAGTAGTTAGGACACGCTCGAAGTCTCCTTTTGTTTACAGTCTCAGTTTACGAACAATACTGAGCTCTAGGTGGAAGTGTGGAGGCAATTCCACCACTGAGAAATACAAGTGACTAAAGTTCATTTGATATCCCAGGGTGTCTAAGGTTCAGGTGATCCCCGGGGTGTTTAAAGTTTAGTTGACCCCGGGGTTCCAATAGCGATATACGGATGAGTCATTGGTGTACCGTGTCTCATTCCGACTTGCAGTAAGCGATATATAGCACGAACCAATCAGAGTTTGAGTTAGTGAATCTCCACTACAACTGTTAATTCAATAAACGCCACCGTACAGTCACAGTCTGTCAGCCTGTTACCGACTGGACTACCACTATGATCTTGATTGGCTGACGGTTCAAATAAACAACAAATTGAGTGTGTCACAATTTTTGCTGACAGGGATCTCTCTTTTTGATGTACGGCGGCGTCTGTCACCAGCTTATATTTATACGCGAGCCAGCGGTGGATGGCACTGGTGCTGTCACACGCTGGTACAACACGGATATACAACCCCAAACTTAGAGAATAATTATTAACATGTTTGGAATTATTGCCACATGGTTACCAACACGAGCCAGAGATTTAGTGGTATAAGATCCTGTCGATAAGTACCTAATCCTCTTTAGCGTGTCTGAGGAGGGTTGAATCCCATATAAATGTTCCTCGGATCTCATAAAAGCGCGTCTGCCATCTCCTGCCAACAACTTCTCTTATTAAA
>CAUDMG010000694.1:272500-367500 GCA_958450375.1 Homarus gammarus
CAATTTGTCCAATTTTTTTAGTGTCCCAGAAAATGAAAACAATCTTTTCTTCTCGTCATCTTGATTAAAACAAGTCACCCATTCCCCACTCTCTACTCCCCTATACCCCCCCTCCCCACCCCACAACCGTATCCCCCACTCCACACCCCTCAACCCCGTCCCCTACCCACAACCCCCACTCCCCTATACCCCCGCTCCCCACCCCACAACCGTATCCCCCACTCCACACCCCTCAACCCCGTCCCCTACCCCCCACCTCCCCTTTGTCCCCTTATAGAACACCAACGAATAGTCACTGTTTCTATACTTACAAGTCTTACAGCACCTCATCCACCTACAACCTTACGTGTTAGCTTAAGACTTTACCACAGGCAAGACAAACAGCTGTACTTAACAATTATGGGAATACTTATGGATATTTATAAGGAGTAGTGGGCGTTATAGAACATTACAGCAACGACTACACTGTACTTAAGAGAGAGGGTAATCCAGTAGCCTACTTTAGGATACTTATAAAGCGGGTGTAGTGAGTGCAGTGAGTGTAGTGAGTGTAGTGAAGGCTCTTTGGGTCATTCATCAACACCAACCTATAGTGGATAATGCTCTCGTAGAGGTTTTGAAAGGGATAAGTGGAGAGTAGAGAGGGGGGAGAGAAGAGGCAGAGATACACTGTTTTAAAAGGGGGCAAGTGGTGGAATTTGTGGGTACTGGGGAGCTCGAAGATGAATAGTTGTTACGGAAGAGGTAAAAATGAAGAAAGAGAAGGAGAGAGAGAGATAGAGAGAGAGAGGGGGGGGATGCAAACTTCAAAGATGGGTAAAGAAAAAAGGGAAAAGCAAAGGAAGAAAGAAGTAGCAATATTAATTAAAAGTTGTGGAAAGAAAGCAGAGGAGAAAGAGTAAGGAAAATAAATACTTCTTTGAAAGAGACAACTAGGCAATGAGAGAGAAGGTGAGGAGGGAAGGAAGGAGGACGGGGAGAAGGAGGAGGAGGAGGAGGAAGTGAGGGGAGAGGAGGACGAGTGAAATGGTGAAGACTAAAATAACTTCGTACACACACACACACATACACACATACACACACACACACACACACACACACACACACACACACAAACACACACACACACACACAAACACACACACACCAAAACACACACACACACACACACACACACACACACACGCACGCACGCACACACACACACAAACACACACACACACACACACACACAAACACAAACACACACACACACACACACAGCCTCAGGTAGTGGACAAGTATAGTACCAGGAGTCTTGAGCCTCAGGAAGGAAGTGTCTTTCTGGCCCCAGGCGAGACGTTATAGTAATGTTGGCATCTTGGTGTGGTAGTGTGATGGTGTGGTGGTGTGGTAGTGTGGTAGTGTGGTGGTGTGATGGTGTGGTAGTGTGGTAGTGTGGTGGTGTGATGGTGTGGTAGTGTGGTAGTGTGGTGGTGTGATGGTGTGGTAGTGTGGTAGTGTGGTGGTGTGATGGTGTGGTAGTGTGGTGGTGTGATGGTGTGGTATTGTGGTAGTTGTGTGGTGGTGTGATGGTGTGGTAGTGTGCTGGTGTGGTAGTGTGGTGTTGGTGTGGTAGTGTGGTGTTGTGGTGTGGTGTTGATGTACACACACACACACACACACTCTTCCCTCATTTTGTCAAGACTGGGACATAAAAGAAGGCGGTGGAGTATAGTACTAATTACACCTCAGGGTCTCTGGTTCTACGTCACTCGTAAAGTTATTTTTTTTTAATTTCGTAACTGGAGGATCAAAGAGTGTCGCAAGTCTAATGGGCCCCCTAGTCCTGATGGGCCCCTGGTCATGATGAGCGCCTAGACCTGATGGGCCCCTGGTCATGATGAGCGCCTAGACCTGATGGGCCTCTGGTCATGTTGAGCCCCTAGACCTGATGGGCCCCTAGTCCTGATAAGCCCCTAGTCCTGATGGGCCCCTAAGATAACCAAATCAGAGTTTAAGCTGGGCTCTATTCTCTCCCCCTACACTGTCACCCCCACACTCTTAATGGCTGTATGAGTGTTGGTCCAGCCCTTAGGGGGAGACACAAGGGAGTTTGTTATGAGGTCTAACTTGTCGCTGACGATCACGAACAGTAGTGAGGGAGGGAGAGAAGGAAGGGTGAGGGGTTTAGAGGGAGGGAAGGAGGGAGGGAAGGAGGGAGGGAAGGAGGGAGGGAAGGAGGGAGGGAGGGAGGGAAGGAGGGAGGAAAATGTAGAAGGCTGAGAGGGTGAAAAGTAGTCAGTGGAGAAGAGAGATATATTGAGAGAGACAGAATGAGAGAGAGAGAAACAAAAGACTACAAAACAGAGACAGTCATAACACAAACAATAACCCCCATGATCACAGAGGTTTAGTGGTTATCACACTCGAATTGGAGTCTGGGTCAAGTGGCTCGACTCCCCTCTGATGAGACAATATGTGGTTGATACTGAAGGTGAACTAACACACGAGTGAAATATTACCACCGGGTTGTCGTACACACACCAACAGACCAGAGAGGACAACGTACCTGTCCTCTATCTCAACCTGTCTGTGATATGTGGACTCCCAGCCACAGTGTCGTGTGTACCTCAGCTAGTCCAGCAACCACAAGTGAAATAATAGTAATAATAATAATAATAATAATAATAATAATAATAATAATAGTAATAGTAATAGTAATAGTAATAGTAATAGTAATAGTAATAATAATAATAATAATAATAATAATAATAATAGTAATAGTAATAGTAATAGTAATAGTAATAGTAGTAGTAATAGTAATAGTAATAGTAATAGTAGTAATAGTAATAGTAATAATAATAATAATAATAATAATAATAATAATAATAATAATAATAATAATAATAATAATAATAATAATAATAGTAATAGTAATAGTAATAGTAATAGTAATAGTAATAGTAATAGTAATAGTAGTAATAGTAATAGTAATAATAATAATAATAATAATAATAATAATAATAATAATAATAATAATAATAATAACATATAACATCCCAGTAAATCCTTAAAACTACGAAAAGAAAAATCCCATAAATATTGAGAAAAAAAATCCTTATAGGTTCTGATAACGTGAGGAGTTTTGGGAGGGGTAAAAGGAGTTAGGGAGGGAGGTGGAGGGTGGAGGAGGTATAAGAGAGAGAGAGCTTACTGCCTGAGGGACCGAACCACTGCTATTGTCGCTGGTTGAGGCAGACAGCCCAAAGTCCGGGGACCTGAGACTCTCCCTGGGTAATGGGTGAGACTTAGCTGGGGGTGTGGGAGAGGTGATGGTGGTAGTGGTGTTGGAGTGAGGTGATGGTGATGGTGGTGGAGGTGTGGGGAGGTGGTGGAGGTGTGCGGGTGGTGGTGATGGTGTTGGTGGAGGTGTGGGGGAGGTGGTGGAGGTGTGCGGGTGGTGGTGGTGTGGGGGAGGTGGTGGTGGTAGTGGTGTTGGAGTGAGGTGATGGTGGTAGTGGTGGAGGTGTGGGGGAGGTGGTGGAGGTGTGCGGGTGGTGGAGGTGTGCGGGTGGTGGTGGAAAGATGGTTTAGGGGTGTTGATGATGGTAGTGGTGGAGTGAGGTGGTGGTGATGATAGTGGTGGTTGTACACACACACACACACACACACACTGGTGGCAGCCTGTAGTTTCCCCAGACATGGAAAACATATATAAACACAGACATGTAAGGGAGACAGACGAGGAAACAAAGTAAACTACTTTCCATATTCTTTCTCTCTCATAACTCTCTCCTCTCCTCTCCTCTCCTCTCCCCCCCTCTCCTCTCCTCTCCCCTCCCCTCCTCTCCTCTCCTCTCCTCTCCTCTCCCCTCCTCTCCTCTCCTCTCCTCCCAGGTCTTCGTGTTCCCTATATATACATAAGGACAAAGTAAATATGTTATTACACAGAACGAGGCGCTTTTGTTTATGATCCAAATGGAACCTTTAAAGTAGACCTTCGGCTTCGGGTCTACGTGGTGATACTACCGATACCCGGACCCGGAACCTACCGATACCCGGACCCGGAACCTGCCGATACCCGGACCCGGAACCTACCGATACCCGGACCCGGAACCTACCGATACCCGGACCCGGAACCTTCCGATACCCGGACCCGGAACCTACCGATACCCGGACCCGGAACCTACCGATACCCGGACCCGGAACCTTACGAAACCCGGACCCTGAACCAATTGAAACCTAACCTAACCCAGAACCTAATGGAACCTAACCAAACCTAACGTAACCTACCTACATAATGTCTTTGTTTTGTCTATGTCTCCTCCAGTATAATGTCTTTGTTTTGTTTAAGTCCTTCAAGGCGATTTGAATGTGAATGTCTTGACTATTTGCGTGTGGTGATGCTGAGAGAGAGAGAGAGAGAGAGAGAGAGAGAGAGAGAGAGAGAGAGAGAGAGAGAGAGAGAGAGAGAGGTTCATTTCTATATATACTCCATAAAAAAAAATTCCCATATGCTCCAGTGTAAGTTGTGTGTTTATGCTCCAGCTTAACTATATATACATGATCTAGACATAAGGAAGGTCAATATGATCTAGTGTGAGGAATCATGTCTATGCTCCAGAGTTAAGTTAGAGCATATATACCTCGAGGCATCAATCTGGCATACTTAAAATCTATATCACATTTTCTTTTCATTATAGGGAAAACTAATATAATTTCCTCAACAGTTTCTTCCCTTTGAACTTAGCTCTATAATCTAAGTACTATAATCTAAGGGAATAAATAGGAACCCATTTATCACTGAAGTTACACCCATTAGTTGTTAATGCATTATCCATTTAGATTAATTATGGGTCATGTTTCACCGGTCCACCCTGTAATCCCTACTTACCCTCCCTCCCTCCTTCCCTCTCTTGCTCCCTCCCTCCCTCCTTCCCTCTCTTGCTCCCTCCATCCTTCCTTCCCTCTCTTGCTCCCTCCCTCCCTCCTTCCCTCTCTTGCTCCCTCCCTCTTCCCATCCCTCCCTCCCTCCTCCCATTCCTGCTTCCCTCCTTCTCTTCATCCCTTTCTAACCTAACCTAACCCAGCAGCGGTGGTTAGGTATTTATATCTGTGGTCCCGGTAAGGTCGCTGGTATCTCCGTGTATAATATATAGTGTGGCCGCGCTAATTACATGATGACGTGGGCGGCATAAGGTGAGCTGATTTAATTTACCATATATATGTGCGTGAGTGTTATAGGGGTGTTATAGGGGTGTTATAGGAGGGTTATAGGTTGAGTTATAGGTTGTGTTATAGAAGGGTTTTAGGGTGTGTGTCTCCTTCTCAGCTCTCTCTCTCTCTCTCTCTCTCTCAGCTGTGTGTTGGTTGTGATCACTCGAGTGTGAGGTCAGGGGAGGGTGGCCAGTCGTTCATCCCTTAATGGTCTATGGTCATTAAAGCCTAAATGATCTGGTGGTCGTTTAACCAGAGTAGGGAAGAGAGAGAGAGAGAGAGAGAGAGAGAGAGAGAGAGAGAGAGAGAGAGAGAGAGAGAGAGAGAGAGAGAGAGAGAGAGAGAGAGAGAGAGAGAGAATGATGTTCTTCTGGTTTTATTATTTTAATGAATAATGTTTTAACATCTGTTGAGACCTATGAGGGGGGAGGGGTTGAGGAGGAGTGAGGGGGAAGTGAGGGGGGAGTTAGGGAGAGAGTGAGGGAGAGTGAAGGAGGAATAAGAGCAGAGTGAGAGGGGATGAGGGGAAAGGGAGGAAGAGAGGAGAGGGAAAGTGGAGGAGGGCTGAGGAAGGAGTGAGAGGGAGGAGTGAGAGAGGAGAGTGAGGGGGAGTGAGAGGGGCAACATAGAGCTAGTGATCAAGGTAATTCCCCGGGTCTCTCTGATGCCTGCAATTTGCTCTCCATTTTATTATCTCGCCTCGTGATTGGTGTAAGGTGGTGGGGGGAGACCTGCACTGTGGCCTACCTGATTACTGCTCTCTCTCTCTCTCTCTCTCTCTCTCTCTCTCTCTCTCTCTCAGTAAAAATAATCCTTAAATAGTTTTGTGATTATCTATATATGTTACCACGACCAGACCGATAAAAGAAAGAAAGAAAGAAAGAGAAACATTGTTGTGTTTAGTTATCGGAGGAAAACATTCTCAGAAAAAAGTTAATCCCTAGCTGAAGGTTTTAAAGCATCGCCCAACTACATTCAGAACTCAGCACCAACGGCGCATTAGGTGGTGGATGATGTTTCTTAGGAGGAAAGGAGAAGGGGAGGAGGAGGAGGAGGAGGAGGAGGAGGAGGAGGAGGAGGAGGAGGAAGGGGAGGAGGAGGAGGAGGAGGAGGAGGAAGGGGAGGAGGAAGGGGAGGAGGAGGAGGAGGAGGAGGAAGGGGAGGAGGAGGAGGAGGAGGAGGAGGAAGGGGAGGAGGAGGAGGAGGAGGAGGAGGAAGGGGAGGAGGAGGAGGAGGAGGAGGAAGGGGGAGGAGGCGGAGGAGGAGGAGGAGGAAGGGGAAAAGGAGGAGGCGGAGGAGGAGGAGGAGGAAGGGGAAAAGGAGGAGGAGGAGGAGGAGGAGGAGGAAGGGGAAAAGGAGGAGGAGGAGGAAGGGGAAAAGGAGGAGGAGGAGGAGGAGGAGGAGGAGGAAGGGGAAGAGGAGGAGGAGGAGGAGGAGGAGGAAGGGGAAGAGGAGGAGGAGGAGGAAGGGGAGGAGGAGGAGGAGGAGGAGGAGGAGGATACCTCGCTGGGAGAATTAGACGTCTGGCAACACCGCCCAAAAGCGCGCGCGTTCAGCTGAGACGTAAACAAACATACCTTGGGAATTTGGCGGGAAAATCATCTGGTATGTTTACATCGTAAGCATCCGAATGTAATATAACGTTCAAGACTCTTCGTTATATAAACACTGTAAATAATATCCTCCACTGCGTTCCTGTTATATAGTGTACATATTATACTAAATATATTAAAGGGTATTTGGGGGATATTTTCACTTTAAAAATTTAATATCGGCGTCGAAATACAAAGTTTATAGGGAGGTATTTTACGTGAGTACATGGGTGGGCTATTTGCAAGTGGCCTCGTTCATTCAGCTGATATATTTACCGCCGTAAACTTTCTTGGTAAAAGTTGAGAGTATAATCGTGTTCTGTCAAAGCTGAAGGTGTAGCGCTGAGGAGGTCCTGGGTAAAAACTACAAGTGACCACCACCACTTTTAGAGAACTTTCCTTCTTGTGTGTGTGTGTGTGTGTGTGTTTAAGTGTAGGAGAGCGTGTGTCCATGCATAGACACACGAACACGCGCACATAATTACCATAAAGACGAACTAACCTAAAAAAGGGGAAGAAGCAAAATATAGAGAGACAGGAGGAGTGAAGGAGTAAGGAAGTGTGGGAGCAGGAGGAAGGCGGAGAGCGGTAGTTATAGGCTGAACCAGCAGTGTGCAGAAGGATGGAGGGGGGTTACGGAAACGTTTCTTCTCGAATACTTCCTGTCTCTGTCCTGTCCTCCCCCTCTCCCTTCACCTCCTCTTCCTTCTTCTTACTTCTCCTCCTGCTCTTTCTACTCCGCTTCCTTCTCATTCTCCTTCTCCTTCTCCTTCTCATTCTCCTTCTCCTCCTCCTCCTCCTCCTCCTTCTCCTTCTCCTCCTCCTCCTCCTCCTCCTCCTCCTCCTCCTTCTCCTCCTCCTCCTCCTCCTTCTCCTCCTCCTTCTCCTTCTCCTCCTCCTCCTCCTCCTCCTACTCCTCCTCCTCCTCCTTCTCCTCTCCTCCTCCTCCTCCTTCTCCTCCTCCTCCTCCTTCTCCTCCTTCTCCTCCTCCTCCTTCTCCTCCTCCTTCTCCTCCTCCTCCTCCTCCTCCTTCTCCTTCTTCTCCTCCTTCTCCTCCTCCTCCTTCTCCTCCTCCTTCTCCTTCTCCTCCTCCTTCTCCTCCTCCTCCTTCTCCTCCTCCTCCTTCTCCTTCTCCTCCTCCTCCTCCTTCTCCTCCTCCTCCTCCTCCTTCTCCTCCTTCTCCTCCTTCTCCTCCTCCTTCTCCTCCTCCTCCTTCTCCTCCTCCTTCTCCTTCTCCTTCTCCTCCTCCTCCTCCTCCTTCTCCTTCTCCTCCTCCTCCTCCTCCTCCTCCTCCTCCTCCTCCTCCTTCTCCTTCTCCTTCTCCTCCTCTACTCCAACTGTTCTTCAGGTATTCGTCGGGCTGCTGGCTCTGGGTCCAACTTTATTCGTAAAATCGAAAGAATTGAAGAAAAAACGAATGAAATATGAAACATTAAGAAAACTATTGAAAAAGAAAGATAATTTAAACCTTACAACACGGAATAAAATAGTGTTTGTTTCTCTTTATTTTCTCCATCTATATAAATGTCTGAATGTTCATAGCAATTATCTCTCTTCTCTCTTTATATATGTACATCTTTGAGGAGTTAATGACTTCACCCTTTGAGTACTATGACTTAACCCTTAACAGCTTTGAAGAAAAAAGGTTCTCCCCCAGAATTCCCCAGAACTACCTATTATTCCCCAATATTCCCCAAACTCCTCTTAAGAAATCCCTAAACTCCCTATACTCCCCAAAAATTCCCACACTCCCCCAAATACTCCCAACAGCCCACTTAAGAAATCCCTTACCTCCCACTAAATTCCCCAGTCTCCCGTCTTCCTCCCTAATACTCCCCAGAACTACCTATTATTCCCCAAACTCCTCTTAAAAATCCCCTTAACTCCCACTAAATTCCCTCAGTCCCCCCCCCCACCCACCAACATTCCCCAGCTCTGGCTACCAATCTCGTGGACACAACTCTAACTTTTCCCCAGGACTTGGAGGCTGAGTCGACCATGAAACCACTGGGTAAAGTTTGTTGACACTCAGGCCGGAGTCGAGATGGTTTATCCTACGAACCGTCTTATGCCTAGTTTGCCTTAAGAGCGGTTCACGGCTCCTGTAGACCTAACAAGAGCGGTTCACGGCTCCTGTAGACCTAACAAGAGCGGTTCACGGCTCCTGTAGACCTAACAAGAGCGGTTCACGGCTCCTGTAGACCTAACAAGAGCGGTTCACGGCTCCTGTTGACCTAACAAGAGCGGTTCACGGCTCCTGCAGACCTAACAAGAGCGGTTCACGGCTCCTGCAGACCTAACAAGAGCGGTTCACGGCTCCTGCAGACCTAACAAGAGCGGTTCACGGCTCCTGCAGACCTAACAAGAGCGGTTCACGGCTCCTGTAGACCTATAAGAGCGGTTCACGGCTCCTGTAGACCTATAAGAGCGGTTCACGGCTCCTGTAGACCTATAAGAGCGGTTCACGGCTCCTGTAGACCTATAAGAGCGATTCACGGCTCCTGTAGACCTATAAGAGCGGTTCACGGCTCCTGTAGACCTATAAGAGCGGTTCACGGCTCCTGTAGACCTATAAGAGCGGTTCACGGCTCCTGTAGACCTATAAGAGCGGTTCACGGCTCCTGTAGACCTATAAGAGCGGTTCACGGCTCCTGTAGACCTATAAGAGCGGTTCACGGCTCCTGTAGACCTATAAGAGCGGTTCACGGCTCCTGTAGACCTATAAGAGCGGTTCACGGCTCCTGTAGACCTATAAGAGCGGTTCACGGCTCCTGTAGACCTATAAGAGCGGTTCACGGCTCCTGTAGACCTATAAGAGCGGTTCACGGCTCCTGTAGACCTATAAGAGCGGTTCACGGCTCCTGTAGACCTATAAGAGCGGTTCACGGCTCCTGTAGACCTATAAGAGCGGTTCACGGCTCCTGTAGACCTATAAGAGCGGTTCACGGCTCCTGTAGACCTATAAGAGCGGTTCACGGCTCCTGTAGACCTATAATACTGTGATAAGAACCTTTTTTTTTAAGAGACGGAGATGTGTTCACTGTACCACTTTAATCTTTAGTTTCCCCTCTGAAAGTTTTTAATTGTGTTTCCTGTTGTTTATTTTTACTTTGTTTGTTTACTTCTGGCCCTGAAAGTCTCTCACACACTTATATACGAGTTATATAATGAAATGGTTCACCTACACGAAGTTGTATTGTTTAAACTTTTATTTGTGAAGTTTGTATAAAAAATAAACAGTTCCTTGTATTGATTCAAGGATTTACACCGACGTTTTATCGTTATTTGTATATTAAGAATAATTTATAATGAAATAGTTAACTTTGTCAAAACTCTAATAAAGGAACAATATGGAGGGATTTACATATAACAAAAGTTTCTATTAGAGGCCAGACGTGTGTGTTGACAGCATTTATTTATTGATTTAATTAATTATTTTTATTTTAGAGTAACTAAGGCGTATAAATCCATCTCTTTAACTGGAGGATTTGTTAAAAAGTATGTATATTATGACGTAGTTTAGTAAGACCTAAAGCAGTTCGTCGTTTGCTTGCTACGACCAAAAGCTGTGCTCTTGATTTTTTTGGCGTAGGTGAAAATATAACGAGATTAGTTTCTCCTTGGAATATCTAAACCCAGGAATGGCTTGACGCTGGTACGGGAATAAACACCCTAAGAGCAGTTCATCCTGGGAATAATAACCCATCGCGGTTCATCCTGGGACTAATAACGTCAATGTGATTCATCCTGGGACTAATAACGTCAATGTGATTCATCCTGGGAATAATAATTAACCTAACACTGCGTCATCTACACATCACTATTTCGTATCCACCGAACGACTTCATCTACGACACCTACTCAATAAACCCCCCACACAACTTCCTGTTAACTCTATCATGATGAAGGAATTTCCAAAACCATTTTCACAATTGCAATTTAATTATAGATTCAAAATTATATACAAGAGAAAAATGGAAGAAAAAAAATATGACTGAATGGTTAACTGCAGCCACCAGTGTTCCCGACAGCTGACAGAATTATCGCTCCAGAATTTCCGGCAAAGATTAACATGGACATTTTAGTGGTCGAGTGGAGAGAGAGAGAGAGAGAGAGAGAGAGACAGAGAGAGAGAGAGAGACAGAGAGAGAGAGAGAGAGACAGAGAGAGAGACAGAGAGAGAGAGTTGAAATAAAGTTAATTAAAACTGTACTTTGTTGTGTGAATTATTGTAGAGTATTATTTTCATGGATTATTTGACGTTTATTAATTTTTTAGTTTGTTTTAAGAATTAGAATTAAGTCATCATCATCATTATCATAATCATCGCCATTATCACCACCACCACCACCACTCTCACCACTATCATCATCATCATTATCATCGCCATTATCACCACCACCACCACTCACCACTATCAACATATATCCTCACCTGTAGATAATTACTCTCTTCATTTACCTGTTGATTAACGGGTGACGTAAACATTTTGTGGTAACACTGGGAAAACTCACCTGTATGTTAATTAAGAACAGGTGATTGCCGTGGCGTGGTGGTTATATGAGGGGTTATGGTGGTGATTGAGGTGTCCTAGTGGTGATTGAGGGGTCATGGTGGTGATATGAGGGGTGATGGTGGAGATTGAGGTGTCATGGTGGTAATTGAGGTGTCATGGTGGTGAGTGAGGGGTCATGGTGGTAATTGAGGTGTCATGGTGGTGATTGAGGGGTCATGGTGGTAATTGAGGTGTCATGGTGGTGATTGAGGGGTCATGGTGGTGATTGAGGGGTCATGGTGGTGATTGAGGGGTCATGGTGGTGATTGAAGTTTAACCTAAGTCAGTTTTGAGGATGATTTTGATGTAGTTGGTATGAATATATATAAAGTTAGGGTGTGTGTATATATATATATGGTTCAGGTATACTGGTAGTCAGGTATTTTGCCTTTACCACATGTTAAGGGTCTTACAGGTGGTGTGTTGCTGTCACACTTCCTGATACTGACAGAGCACACACACACACACACACACACACACACACCTTAATTAGTGTAGGAACTCTTCTTGCAACAAGCTACGTAAAACTCATGAATTTTTGGCCAGGTACATAATTAACCTCTGTGAATATGCGATGACTCTAGGTTGATGAAATATGTACAGTTGACAACCTACAGCACTGAGGAAATTACCTGTGTGATGGTTTAGTTAATGCTGTGCTTCCGTGAGGTAGAGAGAGGCATACAGGTAACGAGAGGCATACAGGTAGCGAGAGGCATACAGGTAGCGAGAGGCATACAGGTAACGAGAGGCATACAGGTAACGAGAGGCATACAGGTAGCGAGAGGCATACAGGTAGCGAGAGGCATACAGGTAGCGAGAGGCATACAGATAACGAGAGGCATACAGGTAACGAGAGGCATACAGGTAACGAGAGGCATACTGGTAGCGAGAGGCATACTGGTAGCGAGAGGCATACAGGTAGCGAGAGGCATACAGGTAGCGAGAGGCATACAGATAACGAGAGGCATACAGGTAACGAGAGGCATACAGGTACAAAGAGGCATACAGGTAACGAGAGGCATACAGGTAACGAGAGGCATACAGGTACCAAGAGGCATACAGGTAGCGAGAGGCATACAGGTAATGTGAGGTAATGTTTTTTCCCGGGAGACAATGTTAAGTTAGATCAGATAGGTTAGGTTAAAGCCTAGGATGATTTACCACAAAAACTATTACAAAATAAATTGGATTCACAAAGGTTCGTATGCTAAATTCTTCCCTTAGATGGACACCTACGATCATTCTTCCCTCACAGGTCACCTCGGTTCCCAATTCACAAAGAATTTTCCATTTACTTTTTCCAGTAGTTAGGGACTATAAGAAGGCGTCTAGTTACTTTAGAGTTTAAGTCGTAATTACCATGTCATTTTGTCTCCTATCTTAACAGTGCCAGGGGTGACTATCCATTTACAGGGAATATTTAGCCTAAGAACGAAACCTTTTGAGAATCCATCTTTGTGTCTTGGTTTAAGTGAGTCAGTCAGAAGCGTCCTCACACTTACACCGGAAGAGTAAATGTAAGTGAGTGGAGAGATGTTTTCTTATATGTTCAGTTATGAGAAAGAAATAAACTGAAGAAACTTGGAGAATCTCTTTTGTGTCGTGTGTTAAGTGAGAAACATATAGGAGTTCTCACTTAATTACACCAAATATTAATGTAAAGACCCCAGGAAAATGTTGATAGTTTAATCCACCTCCCTCTTCCTCCCTCTTCCTCCTCTTCCACCAACACCACAGCATCACCTCCAACACACGAAGAGGAGGGCGGGAGGGAGGGAGGGAGGGAGGGAGGGCGAGCGAGAAGGAGGGTGAGAGGGGTAGTGAGAGGGAGGGAGAAATACTGTGTGTGACCTGGTCGCCGCGTCAGTCATTGTGAGCGCTATTGAAAAATCTGAAATTTTAATACCGTCCCATTGTTGTGACTGCCACCACCTTTAGCTGTACCCGTGGCATCAAGGGGAGGCTCTGAGTGTGTGTGTGTGTTGTTCTCATCGTGATAACTAAATTGTCATCCACACACACACACACACACACACACACACACACACACACACACTAATCCTTTTATCTACTTGTTTCTCTCTATCTCACTTTCACTTTGCCTATTCCTCAGCGTCCCCCTCTCTTCCTTTGCCTCCTCTCCTTGACGACATTTTCCCCTTTCCCACTTCTTATATTTCCCTCTTCCCCTTGTCTTCCTTCTCTCTCCCTTTTCCCCTCTATCCATTTCTCTCCTTTCTCACTTCCTCTTGTCTCCCCTCCATTCTCTTTTCCATCTTCCCTCCATTTCCGTTTTACTCCTCTCCTCTCCTCTCCTCTCCTCTCCCTCACCGAGCTGGCCCACCCCAGGCTCAGATAAGAGGTAAGGGAGACGCTGGCGGCACTCATTGATTACAATATTAAAGTGAATGAACTGTACACGGCACCCCAGTACCTGTGTGTGTGTGTGTGTGTGTAGGAGGTATGGCTTGAGTCAGAGAGAGAGAGATAGTTATAAGATCGTTAGTTTTGATCATTATTGGAAGCTTCGACTTTTAAATTAAATAAAAAACCTCAGAGATTTACTTACGGAACAGCCATGACAGGTGACAGCAAAGGCCATGACAGGTGACAACAAAGGCCATGACAGGTGACAACAAAGGCCATGACAGGTGACAGCAAAGGCCATGACAGGTGACAACAAAGGCCATGACAGGTGACAACAAAGGCCATGACAGGTGACAACAAAGGCCATGACAGGTGACAACAAAGGCCATGACAGGTGACAGCAAAGGCCATGACAGGTGACATCAAAGGCCATGACAGGTGACAACAAAGGCCATGACAGGTGACAACAAAGGCCATGACAGGTGACAACAAAGGCCATGACAGGTGACAACAAAGGCCATGACAGGTGACAACAAAGGCCATGACAGGTGACAACAAAGGCCATGACAGGTGACAACAAAGGCCATGACAGGTGACATCAAAGGCCATGACAGGTGACAGCAAAGGCCATGACAGGTGACAACAAAGGCCATGACAGGTGACAACAAAGGCCATGACAGGTGACAGCAAAGGCCATGACAGGTGACAGCAAAGGCCATGACAGGTGACAACAAAGGCCATGACAGGTGACAGCAAAGGCCATGACAGGTGACAACAAAGGCCATGACAGGTGACAGCAAAGGCCATGACAGGTGACAACAAGGCCATGACAGTGACAACAAAGGCCATGACAGGTGACAACAAAGGCCATGACAGGTGACAGCAAAGGCCATGACAGGTGACAGCAAAGGCCATGACAGGTGACAGCAAAGGCCATGACAGGTGACAACAAAGGCCATGACAGGTGACAACAAAGGCCATGACAGGTGACAACAAAGGCCATGACAGGTGACAACAAAGGCCATGACAGGTGACAACAAAGGCCATGACAGGTGACAACAAAGGCCATGACAGGTGACAACAAAGGCCATGACAGGTGACAACAAAGGCCATGACAGGTGACACAAAAGGCCATGACAGGTGACAACAAAGGCCATGACAGGTGACAACAAAGGCCATGACAGGTGACAACAAAGGCCATGACAGGTGACAACAAAGGCCATGACAGGTGACAACAAAGGCCATGACAGGTGACAACAAAGGCCATGACAGGTGACAACAAAGGCCATGACAGGTGACAACAAAGGCCATGACAGGTGACAACAAAGGCCATGACAGGTGACAACAAAGGCCATGACAGGTGACAACAAAGGCCATGACAGGTGACAACAAAGGCCATGACAGGTGACAGCAAAGGCCATGACAGGTGACAGCAAAGGCCATGACAGGTGACAACAAAGGCCATGACAGGTGACAACAAAGGCCATGACAGGTGACAGCAAAGGCCATGACAGGTGACAGCAAAGGCCATGACAGGTGACAGCAAAGGCCATGACAGGTGACAGCAAAGGCCATGACAGGTGACAACAAAGGCCATGACAGGTGACAGCAAAGGCCATGACAGGTGACAGCAAAGGCCATGACAGGTGACAGCAAAGGCCATGACAGGTGACAACAAAGGCCATGACAGGTGACAACAAAGGCCATGACAGGTGACAACAAAGGCCATGACAGGTGACAACAAAGGCCATGACAGGTGACAACAAAGGCCATGACAGGTGACAACAAAGGCCATGACAGGTGACACAAAGGCCATGACAGGTGACAACAAAGGCCATGACAGGTGACAACAAAGGCCATGACAGGTGACAACAAAGGCCATGACAGGTGACAACAAAGGCCATGACAGGTGACAACAAAGGCCATGACAGGTGACAACAAAGGGCATGACAGGTGACAACAAAGGCCATGACAGGTGACAACAAAGGCCTGCCACACGTAGATACGGTCACCAGAGAGATAGATACCACCATACGGTCATCGTGGCTTTACTTCCCAACCAAAACAATATTGACCACAGTTTTAATCCGATAAACATAATATTGAAAACAGTTTGCCGATATATTTGAGCGTTTATGAGAGACAGCTGTTGAAAATACCACCAGCTGTAAATATGGAAAAGGTGGAAAAAATAAAAAAAATTAATAAACAAAAATAATATAAGGAAGGATGAAGAATAAACAAAGAATTTATGTGTTCACAAGTAGAGGATAGCGTCGTAATATAGTGGAATCCATCTAACTGTACCAAAATGAAGGGAATCACTAAACTTGGGCTCGAATCTGAGCTGCCTCTAACCTGAGCTGCCTCTTAACACATGCCTCTCACCTGTAACACCTCACCTCCCCACACCTCACCTCCCCATACCTCCCCTCTCACCTGTAACACCTCACCTCCCCTCTCACCTGTAACACCTCACCTCCCCTCTCACCTGTAACACCTCACCTCCCCTCTCACCTGTAACACCTCACCTCCCCACTCACCTGTAACACCTCACCTCCCCTCTCACCTGTAACACCTCACCTCCCCTCTCACCTGTAACACCTCACCTCCCCATACCTCCCCTCTCACCTGTAACACCTCACCTCCCCATGCCTCCCCTCTCACCTGTAACACCTCACCTCCCCTCACCTCCCCTCTCACCTGTAACACCTCATCTCCCCATACCTCCCCTCTCACCTATAACACCTCACCTCCCCTCTCACCTATAACACCTCACCTCCCCACACCTCCCCTCTCACACCTCATCTCCCCACACCTCCCCTCTCACACCTCACCTCCCCATACCTCCCCTCTCACCTGTAACACCTCCCCTCTCACCTGTAACACCTCACCTCCCATACCTCCCCTCTCACCTGGCCCCCATTACTCACCTTGTTGCCTCCACACGACGACGAAGGATCACTCAGACCTGGGATGAGAAATCGACTAAGGTGTAGGCCTAGCAGGTCCCCACCCCCTGTTTTTTCCATCCTCTTCCAATACGATCAGCAGGTGAGAGAGAAGTCAAAAGAAATTATATCTCTGGTCTCTGCTCCGTCACCTTCCCTCCCTCTCTCCCAGCAGTGGCAGCAGCGAGGGAAAGACAACTAGAGAAAGGGCGGGAGAGAGACACACACACAGGGAGGGAACGAGCAGGCCTTTGTCTCCCGCAAGAATGAAGGAACGAGTCTTTTATTGTCTGGTGCGAGCGGTGATTTGATGCCTCCCAGTCACAGGCAGTATCTTAAAGGTACTCTGGTGGAGGGCGCCTTAATTTGTCCCTCCCTCCTCCAGACGCTCACCTCAAGTGTATCACCCTCGCGGTCTCCTCGGCACCTGAGAGTAACTTCTGAGTAAAGTAAAGGAACTTGTGATAGAGTTAAGAGTAACGTCTATCACTTTGGTAACTTCTAAATTTCACCTTAAAGTAACTTCTACTTTAGCCTCATTTACACCCAGATAAGTTGGTTACCTGGTGTCTAGAGTGTACTGTTACGACACACACCTGTAGAACACCTGATGGGAGTTCCTGGCATCATTTCTACCCTGATGAGAACAGCATTTATAGAGAAACATTGATCATACAGAAGACGTCTACCAGGAACAACTCCATTTATGTTCCCTCACAGTCCTCGCATCTCTTGTAGGTCAACAGTAACACAGACTGACGTTTAATCCCACATTCCTCTCCCCCTCTCCTCCTCGTCTTCCTCCTCCTTCTCCTCCTCCTCCTTCTCCTCCTCTTTTTTCTCCCTCTTCTCCTGGACAGCGCTGCACAGTTCTTCATGAGAGGACCCACACCTCTGGCCTCTTGTGGCTCAGTATAGTCAACCTTAATTCCCGCCTTTGTTGATCTGAGTAATGGAAGTTTATTGTGCTTGAGGGATATTTTAGTACTATTAGTTAACGGAATTAGTGATGGTTTTTGGTCTCTTATCTTCCTTCGTACTCTGTGTGTGTGTGTGTGTGTGTGTGTGTGTGTGTGTGTGTGTGTGTGTGTGTATGTGTGTGTGTGTGTGTGTGTGTGTGAGCATTTCATAAACATAAAAAATTAGTATTGGTTTTTGAAGAAACTTTAATATAAACACATACTCCAATACGCCCTCAGACACCAACATAATCAAGTTTAGCAGAAAAACACATATGCATTAAAAAATCAGTCAAGGATGAGACGAACATGACATATAAACACGGATAAAGTCTATATCAGTAAGTTAGTTAGGATACAAATCAGACTACACAACCCTCACCTTTGATAAACAACTACAACTTCTACTTCAGGGTTGTTAAAGTTATTATTCCTTCACGAACTTCAACAAACAACCTCACTACTCTCTGGTTGACATGAATTTTGAAACAAAGTAAATAGAAAAAAATTCTCCCAACACCTGAAGTCTATGAATGTTAAAAAGATTTCTGCTCGTATCTGTTTGTGTACTCAAATGTAGTTTACGATCACGCAGAGTACAGCCTCCCCCCCCCCCACACACACCTTGATCAAATGTACCTACTGCCCCCCCCCCCCCTCACACACCTTGATCAAATGTACCTACTGTCCCCCCCCCCCCCTCACACACCTAGAGCTTATAATGAGACCAGGATGATACGAGTAATATGAAAAAAAAAACAATATTTATAATACAGTTAGAATAATTATATTATTAACAACGACGACAACAACACTAACGAAAACAACAACGGTAATATTAACAACAAAAACAACAACGGTAATATTAACAACAAAAACAACAACGGTAACAACAACAACAACAACAACAACAACAACGGTAACAACAACAACAACAACAATAATAATAATAATAATAATAATAATAATAATAATAATACCTTAGCGAGGAGGAATAAATTTCTTGACTCGGTCCTATGGTTTTAAAACGAGTTCTTCCAAAGTTTTCAAATATTGGGAAAAAAATGTTATTGAAATATTAAAGATGATACTGTGTTATGTAAAGGGTTTGGGGGTGTGGGGAGGTGTAAGGGGAGGTGTAAGGGGAGATGTGAGTGAGGGTGTGAAGGGTGTCTGGGGGTGTGGGGGGGCTGCAGGGGGGTGTGGGGGGGCCATGACGAGCGAAATTAAAAATCCTCACAGTTGTTAGATTCCTGGAGAAGTTAGTTAATAAAGTTGTCGAGACGTGAGTGAGAGTTGTAAATGAACTACGTCTATTGTATCTGTCTGTCAGTCTGTCTGTCTGTCTCTTTATATACGTCTCTGTAACGCGCGCGCGCGAGTGTGTATGTGCGTGTGCGTGTGTGTGTGTGTGTGTGTGCGTGTGCGTGTGTGTGTGTGTCTTGCTTAATAACATTAGCATATAATCCAGACAACTTAAATACGCACCTGTAATTATCACACGGACAGCCAAAACAAACTTCATGGAACACAAATTCTTCTTACGTATTATCTCTCTCTCTCTCTCTCTCTCTCTCTCTCTCTCTCTCTCTCTCTATGACTGTCTTTCTGTCTGTTAAGTATCAAGGGTTGTAGAAGAGTGTTGGGGAGTGTTGGAGAGTGTTTCAGAATGCTATGAAGTGCTGGACAGTGTTGGGGGAATGTTGGAGGGTGTTTGAGGGTGCTATGGAGTGTTGGAGGGTGTTGGAGGCTGCTACGGAGTGCTGGATAGTGTTGGGGGAATGTTGGAGGGTGTTTGAGGGTGCTATGGAGTGTTGGACAGTGTTGGACGGTGTTGGAGGCTGCTACGGAGTGTTGGATAGTGTTGGAGGGTGGCTTTGATATCCCTAATCCCGGGTCGGAAGCCAGACCTTAAGGAGGACTAATACAGAAGATCGACCCAACTGATGTGAGACTCTTGACAAGATGAGCCTCTCCTCTAGCCTTCCTTCCTGCCCTCTCTCCTTCCCTCCCTCTCTCCTCTAGCCTTCCTTCCTGCCCTCTCTCCTCTAGCCTTCCTTCCAGCCCTCCCTCTCTCCTCTAGCCTTCCTTCCCTCCCTCTCTCCTCTAGCCTTCCTCCCTGCCCTCTCTCCTTCCCTCCCTCTCTCCTCTAGCCTTCCTTCCCTCCCTCTCTCCTCTAGCCTTCCTTCCTGCCCTCTCTCCTTCCCTCCCTCTCTCCTCTAGCCTTCCTCCCTGCCCTCTCTCCTTCCCTCCCTCTCTCCTCTAGCCTTCCTTCCTGCCCTCTCTCCTTCCCTCCCTCTCTCCTCTAGCCTTCCTTCCTGCCCTCTCTCCTTCCCTCCCTCTCTCCTCTAGCCTTCCTCCCTGCCCTCTCTCCTTCCCTCCCTCTCTCCTCTAGCCTTCCTTCCTGCCCTCTCTCCTTCCCTCCCTCTCTCCTCTAGCCTTCCTTCCTGCACTCTCTCCTCCCCTCCCTCTCTCCTCTAGCCTTCCTTCCTGCCCTCTCTCCTTCCCTCCCTCTCTCCTCTAGCCTTCCTCCCTGCCCTCTCTCCTTCCCTCCCTCTCTCCTCTAGCCTTCCTTCCTGCCCTCTCTCCTTCCCTCCCTCTCTCCTCTAGCCTTCCTTCCTGCACTCTCTCCTCCCCTCCCTCTCTCCTCTAGCCTTCCTTCCTGCCCTCTCTCCTTCCCTCCCTCTCTCCTTCCCTCCCTCTCTCCTCTAGCCTTCCTTCCTGCCCTCTCTCCTTCCCTCCCTCTCTCCTCTAGCCTTCCTTCCTGCCCTCTCTCCTTCCCTCCCTCTCTCCTCTAGCCTTCCTTCCTGCCCTCTCTCCTTCCCTCCCTCTCTCCTCTAGCCTTCCTTTCTGCCCTCTCTCCTCCCCTCCCTCTCTCCTTACTGCCTTCCCTCTCTTTCTCCTACCCTCCCTCTCTCTCCGTTAAGCCTTCCTCTCTGTCCTCCCTCTCTCTATCCTACCCTCTCCCTCCCTCTCTTTCTCCCTCCTGTCCTCCCTCTCTCCCTCTCTCCTTCTCTCACTCTCCCTCCCTTCCCTACCTCACTTTTTGGTGACTCTTGGTATATGGGAAAGGTTTGGGGTGGAGGTGGGGGGTGGGGGTGGGGGTGGGGGTGGGGATGGGGGTGGGGATGAGGGTGGGGGTGGGGGTGGGGGTGGGGATGACGGTGGGGGGTTGTTGGACATGTATGGGATTAGAGGAAATGTGTGTGTGAGAGAGAGAGAGAGAGAGAGAGAGAGAGAGAGAGAGATATGCCAGAACACACGGAAGAAAACAAGAGTGCCTAGGAGGGAGGGGTGACCTAAACTATTTTACAAAGATAAATAGACACACGCTGAGACCAGCAGCTAAGACACATACGGGTAAATGACACACAGATGGCCAGGTGAAGGGGACACGTGGAAGTAAAATTAGACAGTGGAGTAAATGGATTGACAGGAGTGGATTATAGAGTGGATAAAGTGGATAATGTAATGGTGGAGGAACGTTTTACAAAATATATGTATTGGAACTGAGACTTAATATTATCTCTCTCTCTCTCTCTCTCTCTCTCTCTCTCTCTCTCTCTCTCCTCCACAGGTTCAGTAACACAAACTGTATTAAACTTATATTTTCATAAACATTATACATATATAAGTCTCGTGATAGTAACCAAATAATATATATAAATGACGAATTTATATACAAAACATGCAGAAAAGTCATTACATAAATCCTAACACATAACCCGACCAGAAAATTGCATCACCTAAAAAAAAAAAAAGTTGAAATTGGTCTCCCTGTTAACTTCTCCCTCCTCTGCCGCCCGTCTTGCTAAGTGGTTTAGAGGAGTATCTCCTAAATTTCAATTAAGGAATGAGACGGAATTAAATAGCGCGTTTAAGGGGATACTACTGGAAAGAGGAAACCTGGGTATTGGCCTTATATATCATCTTTATTAATGTTTACCGGAGCTACGGAGTTGTTTGTATTAATTTATTACCTCTTGAGGATTACGATAAGGTAGAGGAGTTTTATTCAACAGTACTTGTGGTTGTTTATGATTCTTATTATAACGGAGGAGTAAAAAGGCTTGTGTTATTATGAATAGTTAATGAAGAGACCAGACGAGAGGTGAAAGAAAAACGACTAAGATAATTTGTGGAGCTTGAGAATTTACTTAGTATATTCATGTTGAAGTTGAGGGTATGTTCAAGCGTGTCTCCTCTCTCTCTCTCTCTCTCTCTCTCTCTCTCTCTCTCTCTCTCTCTCTCTCTCTCTCTCGTGACTGCCATTCCTCCCTCCAATCTGTCTTGTCTACAACGGGAATCATTAGGCAACTGATCCTGGGGAAGAAAATGGATCCCAATCGGGGTTTGACACCAGGAGGGAGGGAGACAATGGAGGGAGTGGAGGGAGGGAGGGAAAGTAAGGAGGGAGCGAAGGATTGAGTGTAAGGAGGGAGGGAGGGAGGTACGGGAAGAGAGGGAGTGTAAGGAGGGGGTGTCGGGGGGAGGAAAGGAAGAAGGCAGGGAATTGGAGTGGATGAAGTGGATTGAGGGAGGAAAGGGAGGTCGGAGGGAGAGAGGGAATGGATGGAGGGAAGCAGGGAGAGTAAAGAGGGAGAGATGCAGGGTGGGATGGAAGGAAACAGGGGAAGGAGAAAGGGAGTATATGGAGGGAATGGGCGGAATATAAGGAGGGAAGGAAGTGAAGAGAAGGAGAGGAGGAGAAGAATGGTCACACTACTCGGTATAAGACACGAGAAGATGTGGTGAAGAATAGACTCGGTGATTTATCATAATGGGGACGTCTTGCCTCCTTATGGGACCGAGTAATATTAGGTTACATGTTGTATTGGTTCTCCTTTGTGATGGCCCATAGATCTAATTGACCTCAGGAATAATAGGTCCCAATTCTTGAGTCAATGGGGCCCACTTTTAATTATTCTCACTTCCAATTGACCCATAATTCTACGATGATCTTAAGATAATCCCTAATTAAGCCTTAACCCTAGAGAATTATTACTAATTAAGCCTCAAACACCAGAGAATAATCCCAAACGTAGCTTCAAACCCCAAGAATAATCCCTAATAATGCCTCAAACACCAAAGAATTATCATCAACGTTGCATTTATACCGCCTGGATTATCAAAGATACAAACCCTCCCCTTGGAATTATTGACGACGCCGATAATCCACAAAGATAATACAGTGAAATTATCACTGCCTGAGGTTCACTGATTTATTTACGTCTTACATACAGTGGTTCATGGCCCGTTCACCTGCTCTCCCCCCTCACCACTTTCTCCCACTCCCCTTACCTCTTTCCCTCACTCTCCTCCCTTTCCACTCACCTCTTTCCCCCCCCACTCTCCCCCTCCCCTATCTCTTTCCCCACTCTCACTTCCCTCACCTCCTCCCCTCCTTCCCCTACTCTCTTCCCTTCTTCCTCCCTTCTGTCCCACTCTCCCCCTCCCCCATCTCTTTCCCCACTCTCACTTCCCTCACCTCCTCCCCTCCTTCCCCCACTCTCTTCCCTTCTTCCTCCCTTCTGTCCCACTTTCCCCCTCCCCCCCTCCCCCACTCTCCCTCTCCCCCATCTCTTTCCCCACTCTCACTTCCCTCACCTCCTCCCCTTCTTCCCCCACTCTCTTCCCTTCTTCCTCCCTTCTGTTCCACTCTCCCCCTCCCCCCACTCTCCCCCTCCCCCCACTCCTCCCCTCCCCCCAACTCTCCCCCTCCTCCCACTCCCCCCACTCCTCCACTCCCCCCAACTCTCCCCCTCGATATATTACCCGTGACCTTATCATCATGAAGGATCTGGGTGATGGACCTGGGTTGACCTGACCTAGTTGTGACCCCGGCTGTTATCACCAACACCTTGCTGGTGACCTATCATGCTGGTGACAGACTAAATGACCCCTCTTATCTACCTCGATATTGTTTATGTCTCTTTTGTTATGGTTGTTTATGTTTGGTTCAACTACCACCACCGTGGTTGGTTGTGACGGTCGTGATAACTATAATAATAATAAGAGAGAGAGAGAGAGAGAGAGAGAGACCATTACGGAAACGGAATTCGTACGGGCTATAACAGTTAACCGGACACATTCTATAATCGCAACTCATATTTTACGCCACCCAACACTTTACCAGTCACCCCCCCCCCCCCTCCCTCCTCCCCTCACCAAATAAACCTCACTAACTACACCCTACCCTACCCTAGTACCCTACCCTACCCTAGTACCCTACCCTACCCCAGTACCCTACCCTACCCTACCCTACCCAGCAACTATTAACGTGTGAGACTTTTATTTTGAGCACTAACTCACAACTCACAGACTGGTAAATTATCCATCCCCTCCTGGTGCCCTCAGCCTTCCAGGAGTAAGGATGGCTGTCGTGTTATGTGGTTATAAGGAAAAGAACTCCAGAGGCCAACTTCATGTCAGTTCCAGGCTTCAAGGCCGTCGAGTATGCATTCCAAGACGGTGGGAACCAAACAGGAATAGTTGGCTGGGGTAAAATAATCCAAACGAGTCATGATTTAGTTAACTATGGCCAGAGTCAAGCAAAAGGGATAAATTAACAAGTTTAAAGTGATTTAGAAGGCATTAAAAAACATGACAAGAAAGTAAAGTGGAATAAGATTATAACAGACTAATTCAAGATGCATTCCAAGATGTTGCAGACCAAGTGAGGGGACTAGAGTGCTGTAAGTTTTTCCAGAGGTCCAAGGTGCTTTCCCAAGACTGTGTGTGTGTGTGTGTGTGTTAAGACTGGAGTAAGATATTGCAGGAGCGGGTTGTGGAAGTGTTGGCGGTGGGTGGCCTGGTAGGTAAAGTGATTAAGGAAAATGACATTACGAGAATCAGGTTTTGGAGTCCGGGGCGGTGGAGGTGTTTGCGGCTAGCAGAGGTAGTGAGGGCCAGGGTGAGTGGCCCTGTGTATGTTGACTGTGAGGGCCAGTGAGGTGAGTGGCCCCTTCTGGTGCCTGTGAGGACCAAGGAGGTGATTACTGTAGCCCTGTGTATGGAGACTGTGAGGGCCTGAACTGGATAAGGGGGCGTGAGGGCGGTGTGTGTGGTAGCCAAGGGCGTCTTCTTTGTTCGAGTCTCAGTCTTTCTTTCTCTCCCTCACTTTTATTCAGAGGGACTCTCGCACATATTCACAAGATTTCACACTTACTCTCAAATAACTTACACTTCTTCATAAACCCTCATAAGGTACCTCATACTTCCCATAAGCCCCCACACTCCTCTAAGGTAACCCATACTTCCCATAAGCCCCCACACTTCCTCATAATCCCTGGGGCCATCTTGACTGAAACAAAAATCAATGTTCGGGCGGGTCAGGTTGTGGAGACGAGCGGTGTTGTGTTTCAGACCATATCGTCATTAAGGCCACTTACTGCACCCGTGTGTTGCATTATGGTGTGGAGTGACAGTGACTCAGGTGTCCTTTATTTTTGGTCCTGTTATATAATATTCGACACATATTTAACCCACTAATATGTATGTGTGAGTTTATGTATGTGTGTATATACTTGTGTGTGTATGACTTCCGTTTGGGACATTGGAATTACAATGATTTAACACACACTCTCTCTCTCTCTTCAGGTAAGGTGTTAATTAACCCTCTCACCTGAAGTACAGTATTGTAAACACGCTCTTGATGCACGAGAAAATAATAATAATAATAATAATAATAATAATAATAATAATAATAATAACAATAATAATAATAATAATAACAATAATACTAATAATAATAATAATAATAATAATAATAATAACAACAACATCAATACCCACACTCACAGTAACTTGCCCAAAGCTCTCACCAAATAACTCTACTTAAAAAAAAAACACGATAAAGGTAAACTAATCCTGATATAAACAATAACCCTTAAATTTAGCCATTAACTAAAGCCTTATTAGACTAACAGCTCAAGTCGAGGTCTATATCATAATTCATATATAAATTAATATTATAGTATCTCTTATAATGGTACTTATGATATATGAAACAGGAAAGTTAATATTAATGGTCCTTAATGGCCTTGTTATGCATCCCAGAAAGGAGAGAGTGATCGAAGGTTTAGGGTCTAGTTTAGTGGTTCAGGTAAAGGTGTTCTCTATTTCCTGGTGTTCATTGATTTTTTTTTTGTTTTTATTATTTGGTGAATTATTATTTTGTCTTCGTTGTATTATATAAATTATTCATGAAACAAGTTATTAGCTTTAATTGAGTTATTAAATATTCGTTATTACATTTAGAGGAGTTATTTGATATTCGTTATTACATTTAATTTAGTAATTACATGCGAGTTATTACATTACGGGACCTTACAGACGGCCCCCTCTTCACCTCTCGGGAACCACCACAATTACATCGCTCCTTCCTCGCGTCTCCTTGACTGTTCCCCGGCTATGTGGAGCAGCTAATACAATACGCTTAGCTTTCATGCAGCTATGTAGATGAGAGGGTGTCAGGTTATGAGATGCGTGTAGCTCTGGACCTCAGCTATTACGTTATAATCTTAGCTTTTTATATGGTTAATTACTTAGCTCTCTGATTCATTTAGCTCAGCTATGGATATAATAGATAGCTGCGATTTTCGAATTTCTTTAGGATTATATTACACGTTATGGTCACCTGTCACTCTTATTATCTGTCACTATCACCATTTGTCACCATCATTGCCTGTCACCATCAATACCTGTCACCATCATTGCCTGTCACCATCAATACCTGTCACCATCATCGCCTGTCACCATCAATACCTGTCACCATCATTGCCTGTCACCATCAATACCTGTCACCATCATCGCCTGTCACCATCAATACCTGTCACCATCATTGCCTGTCACCATCAATACCTGTCACCATCATTGCCTGTCACCATCAATACCTGTCTTATCGGTGTTCAATAAGACAATAATACTCTAAAATAACTCAGTGAATTATAATGACTTGCCCGACACTGTCCCTCAGTAGTTCTAATCATTAAGCCAATTAGTGGACAGGTTAAGGTAGTAGAGACACCTTACCTAAAGGAAATGATCTTAATTAACCTGTTTTATACTTTTTCCACCTCCTTGACAGTGACCCCTATTGTGTGGCGCCTCCGGGGGGTTTAAACCAATTAACCGAACCCGGAACCGAACCTTCATGCAAAGTTTGAAGGTTAAGTTGGCTTATATTGGACGTCAAGTTAGTACATACCAGGAATAAGAGCGTTTATTGTTATCAAAGTCGAGGATATTGTGTGTTGGTGGAGTGTGGCCAGCTATAGGGGGGGAGGGTGAGGGGAAGAGAGGGGGTGAGGGAGAGTATTCACGACCTATCGCCTAATTACCTATCTCTGGACAACAGGTAACCACCCACCAACTCCCCTCTTCCCCCCCTCACCACGATCCCTCTCACCATGACCCCCTCTACACCGTCACCATGGCAACCTTTCGGCAGATGCGAAAATTATCTCAACTTTGAGGACCAACTTCGTCAAAGACCCTCAGTCAGGTGTCACTAAAAGACCCGCCACAGTGGTAACGTTTCTCTCTCTCGTACTTCCTTCTTCACCTCCTGTTTAATGATGATGATATGAACAGCGATGATGATGATACTAATACTACTATAAACACAACTACTACAACTAATAATAATAATGTCGAAAACTATAATCATAATATTTACAAGCCTTCCTCAACACCTCCATGGTAACGAACCACCCGCTAATATAACTCTCCCTCCAGCCCCTTACACGGTTGATAACTAACTCGAGGACCCGTAACTTATCCAAACCTAATCTAACCATAATCTAATATATCAATCTGGTGGCGCGGTGCATCATCAGCTGCTGAGAGACAAGGATACCATATAGCAACCTAGCTGGTGTGATTGGCCAACCCTCCGTGTGTGTGTGTGACTAATATCATACTGTAATACAATCTCTATTCACTATCATTATAAACATTCATTCAATGCAACAAAAAAAGAGGAAATGAAACTATGAAAGCATTAATCAAAACAGTATCTCTGGTTACCCCAACATACAGTCCCCTTTACTTGCAGTTCACAGGCTCACTTTACGAACCAGGCTTTAAAAGAAATCTCTCCCTTATATCTTCTTATTTGATTTTTTTTTCGCTTCTTCTCTCTTATGCCTTCTGGAATTTTGTGCCCGCGCACTCTTTTGTACCGGAACAGCAACACAAAAGCCCCGTATAAAGAAAAGACGAAGCCTGTGCTGTTTTTTATGGTCAGTAGAGAAACCCTGAATCTTCCTGTTTTGATAGTGAGATGGAGAGGCTGTGTAGCCCTTTGTGTAGTGCCTTTGATGGTGAAAGAAGGAGTCGAACGTGTGTATGGTGTTATTGATAAAGAAACTTTGTACGGGAAACAACTCTCACGTCTTAGTAGTCACCTGTTGAATCTTCTTTTGAGGTTCAATGACGCTTTTCGACCCTCCGTGGCTTAGGTTACCCTCGTTAGCCATGTCACCTTCGTCAGCCCCGGCAGGCCCGTCTTCCCCATCACCCCCGTCAGTCCGGCAGCAACCCGGATGTAAACAAATTAGTGAATCGTATTGTAAGAGCGATGGTTAACTTGGTCTACTCCTTGACGTCAGGTGAGACAGCTCAGCTGCTCCTCGACAGCAATGAGTACAACCTCGACACCATGTTCGACAAGTGCTGGGTGTGTTGGAAGCTCTTTTTACATACTTTAAATAAACTAGACGTGTTATGGCTTATCGGCCGGCCAGCCTCGATCACGATGAAGGAGGAGGAACCATTGTTTTGTTCGTGTGCAGCTTTAGATGCACACACACATACACACACACACACACACACACCTCTAGCAGCACCACCACCACTAGTTGGCCTAACACACGCTCTCCTTTATGCAGTTGCCTTTTGCAGTCTGTCCACCTCGGCTCCCTGACTCACCCTCCAAATATAATCTCTTACCTCACTCTGCCTCCCATGACCTCTCTCTCTCTCTCTCAGTAATTTCTCTTAAGCATTCTCTGTTGGTTCATCTGGCTGAGTTTAGTGTTATGGTTGTCCGTCCGTCCGTCCGTCCGTCCGTTAGTCAGTCAATCCAGTCGCCCATAAACTTTTCCTATAGTTAATTTTGTCTCCAAAAATCACTGGTTCAGTATTGTTGAAACTTTACATAAATTTTCCTTTAAATATTCCTCGGTATAAAATGCTTCCGGAGGGCTGCTCTTCCCCCTCAAAGATGCGTTGATTTGACTTAAAAATGTTGTCCGATATTACTGGTTGTCCGATATTACTGGCTGGCCGATATTACTGGCTGGCCGATATTACTGGTTGTCCGATATTACTGGTTGTCCGATATTACTGGTTGTCCGATATTACTGGCTGGCCGATATTACTGGTTGTCCGATATTACTGGCTGGCCGATATCACTGGCTGGCCGATATCACTGGCTGGCCGATATTACTGGTTCAATTTTACCGAAAACTCTCATAGGAATGTTTTCTTTTTTTTTCTGACGTCAGAGTTTGTTGTCATCTCAGATTACGGCCTCCAGGTCCCACTGTGTAATTTCCTCATGCAATATTTTTATCCTCATATGAAAAGCTCAGCCTCCATATCCCTCCCCCACTCCTTACCCCCCATCACCCCTCTCATGAAGGCCCTCCTCAGTGTTGTTGTCTTTGTCACCTACCTCACAAGCGCTCGTCTCTACCACGCACAATAAACGGTCCCCCTCTCTAGCTGTACCTGCCCTCCTCCTCTTCCTCCTCCTCCTCTTACTCCTCCTCCCCTCCTCCTCTTCCTCCTCCTACCCTACACCTTGACGCTTTCTCTTCTTTGTACAAAAGACTACAATCGCGGCATGCATCCAATCTTTTAGTGCAGTGCCCCTCACACTCTCTCTCTCCCTCCCTCCCCCCTCTATCTCTGTTTCTCTCACCCTCTCTCTCCCTCTCCCTCTCTCTCTTTTTCTTTGTGTTTCTCTCACTCTTTCTCCTCCCTGCTTTCAAATATATTACTTGAAAGCACTTAGAACATATTTCCCCCCTCCCAACCCCAGCGGCCCCAAGCATCCATCAAGCACTGAGCCATTCCTTGACCTGCTGTTGCTGCTGCTGTTGGGAATCTCATTTACTGTTCCTCATTATTCTTTAATTTTCTTTTATTTCCTTTATTTTCTCTTTATGTTTCCTTAATTTCTTATTATTATTATTATCATCGTTAATTATTCCTTTTGTTTCACGACATTACTTAATTTTCTTCGTTTATATTATTATCCAAAGACATATAATTATCTGTACCTAATTTTCCTATTGAGAAAATGATGTTATTAGTTAAATAGGATAAGAACCCATGAGAACTGGGGTCTAATATAGCAAACGGGCCATTATAGGACTAGAAGCCTATCAGGTCAGGGCTCCCATTAACAACAACACAGAACAATAACTCGATAAGACAAATGTCAAGAAAGTTAGAGATATGACCGGAGAAGATAACAGCGATAATAAATGAGATGGAAAGACTAGCTGATAAGAAGAGGAGATGGATGACCCAGGAAAACCATGGATAAAAATGGTCCAACTTTTGGGGGGAGGAAAAACACACACACGCTCACACACACACACAATCACACGCACACACACACGCACGCAAACATGCACACAAACACACTCATGCACACAGAGGAAATGGTTGCTGGACGAGATCATCCTCTCTTTATATGTTAACAGATTACCTTTAATATTCACAGATTTCCCTTCAAGCTATTTTAATTTCCCTCTGCTTTTTTTAATTTCACTCAAGTATCTCTGATTTCCTCGAGTTCTTCTGATTTCCCCTCAGATATTCCAATTTCCCTTAAAGTCTTTCTGATTTCCCCTCAGTTGTATATATTTCCTCTTTTAAACCCATCTAATTTTCCCCTTGGTATTTACCCCAGGTCATCTACTTTTCCTCACGTCTTTTGATTTTCTCTAGCTCGTCTGATTTCCCTCTTAACCCTACCGATTTCCCCTTGGTGCATCTGATATCCCACATGTCTTCTGGCTCCACTCTGAGTGCTATTAACAGCCTGGTTGTAGGAATGGACGGAACATCAGATCAGGAAGACAAGATCATTTACATTTCACATTATTTACACTTTACGGGTTATGTGTGTGTGTGTGTTGTGGAGGTATGGGTTTGTAGGAGTGTTGGAGGTAGGGGTTTGTAGGAGTGTGGGAGGTATGGGTTTGTAGGAGTGTTGGAGGTAGGGGTTTGTAGGAGTGTTGGGGGTAGGGGTTTGTAGGAGTGTTGGAGGCCACAACACTATTAAATGCACCCCCATACCACCACACTGCCGCACCACCACACCACCACACTACCGCACCACCACACCACCGCACCACCACACCACCACACTCCCATACCACCACACTACCGCACCACCACACCACCACACTACCGCACCACCACACTACCACACTACCACACCCCCATACCACCACACTACCGCACCACCACACCACCAAACACTATCACCATCTTAACTCTTACTATCACGCTACCTCTCTCTTCTACTAAACCCCATTGGCCTTCATGTCTCTATTCACCATTCCTTCTTCTCCTCTCCTCCTCTCCCTCTCTCCTCTGTCCTCTCTCATCCCTACCCTCCTCTCCTCTCCTTCCCTCCTCCTCCTCTCTTCTCTGTCATACCTCACCTACCCCATCCCCCCACCCCATCTCCCCCCCCCCATACCCTCCCCCAAAGAGAAAGGTCTCCCAATCAGGTCAACTGAGAAGACATCATTTGGCAGAGTCCTTATCGGTGGGTGACTGTGGAGGTAGGGGAGTGGGGTGGTGGGGGAGTGGGGTGGTGGGGGAGTGGGGTGGTGGGGGAGTGGGGTGGTGGGGGAGTGGGGGAGTGGGGTGGTGGGGGAGTGGGGTGGTGGGGGTTGTGGGTGGCGAGGGAGAGGGTTGGGAGGAGTGAGGGTAGGAGAAGAGAGGGAGGGGAGAGGAGATGGGGTTATGGAGGAAAGGAGGGAAGGAAGGAGGAAAAGGAGGAGGAGGGGTGTGAAAACAGGGAAGAGGAGTCAGGTAGGGAAGGATGATAGGGAAGGAAGGGGAGGGAGGAAATGAGGACAGGGAAGGGATGAACGAAAGAGATAGGGTCAAGAGAGAAGAGAAGAAACAGGGAGAGGAAGAAGCGCTACCCAGTTATCTCGAGGATTGGAACAACTGTAATCTGGTCTTCATAACAATTTCTTCTTACCTGTTGTGTTACAGCTATTGTCCGTTATTATTAGCAACTGTTATTATTATTTTTCTTTCATCTCTGAGTTTGATTCAAGTATTGTTATTCTGTTATTTATATAATTTGGCCCAATATTCCTTCGATCCTCTAACCTAACTAAACCTAACCTAACCTAACCTCATCCCCCCCCTAACATAATCAAAAATCCCCCTAACCTAACCTAACCTAACCACCCTCTAACATAACATAACCTTACCCTAACCTAATTTCACCTCCCCTAAACTAACTTTACCCTAACCTGAAGTACCCTAACCTAACCTGAAGTACCCTAACCGTCCCCAACTGCACCTAACTTAACCTCAGGATCCGGTTCCGGGAATTAATTTTTTCTCGTGGTTATTGCACGGATCGAAGCCAGGGGATTAAAGTCGATGGGCTGCACACCTGGCCACTGACTCTGACTTTAATGGCTAAAAATACATTGTTACGCCATCTGTTGGGGAATGTTGCAACTACCCTGTCTTGTAACCCTTTGATGACGATGATTTAACCCCTTGGGGACGATGGTTTAACCCTTTGATGACGATGATTTAACCCCTTGGGGACAATGGTTTAACCCTTTGATGAAGATGATTTAACTCTTTGGGGACGATGGATTAAAGATATCAGGACGATGAAGATCTATACATTACCATCCCGTTTACACACACACACACACACACACACACACACACACACACACGAGTCGCATGAATGTATCTCACCATAAGATTGATGAGAGAAGTTTACAATGTGATTCCTTGCAGACTTATAATGAGGTTCAATTTGCATACCGTCCTTCTCCTTAAGCAAATTTTTCTTCGCTTTTCTATTTAACTTCATTATAAAGTTCTTGATAATTGAGACTTGGTGATTATTGTGTGGCTGATTAACTTTATCTATACGAAACTTATTTTTTTTAAGGAATTATTGATTTTTTATGAGTTAATTCTCTCTCTTTCTCTCTGTGTTATCAATATTGCATACTTACAATTCCTCAGTTTTCTCTCTCTTTCTTTCTCTCTCTTACCTTTTGCACCATTCATTCTCCTCACACTTTCTTTATCCTTCTTTATGTGTCTCTTTCTTCCAGATGGTTAACCCCATTCTGCCACCTCACTTTCTTTCTCTCTCCCCTTCATTCTTTTTTTCTTCCTCTTCGTAACTCTTCCTCCTTCTACATCTCCCTTTGTTTCCCTTTTTCTCTCTATTGCTATTTTCTCACTTTCTTTTATTCTCGTTCTATTTTATCTCTGTTTCTCTCTCATTCTCACTTTCTCTATAACTTCACATCACTTATTCGATAAATAACAGATAATACTTATTCATTTAAGAAACATCTATCAGTAACTTTTATTAAAAATAAAAGCACATTATTTGCCTAAAATTTCCATTGATTATCCCAAAAATACGATTTACATAAATAAATTAGGTATTATTTAATCCAATAACCATTACTGACTTAGAAACACCCAATAACTTTACCTCTTTCTCTAAAATAAAGAAATTACACAATTACTTACTCATAAATAGTAAATTACTTTCCTTTCCTCTCTAAAAGAAAAAAAACAACAAAAAAATCAAGAATATTTCCATTACAAACGTGCCTCAGAAAATTTCCATTTTTCCCCCCCACCCGCCTTCAGTATCTACCTCACCTGCATTGTCATATAGCCAAAAATGCATCCCAGCTCTTGTGGAACAGGGCGCTCACAATGCCACGTCGCAGCACAATGCAGGTACAGACTCTGAGAGGGCCATTGCAAGTAGTGTGGAAAGCAGTCAAGTGGTGCATTAGGCATGAGACACAATCCTCATCATCTCTCAGCGTCTTGCGTTAATACAGAAGCGAGAACAACTTGGGGCAGTGTAACGCTACGAGGATAATAGTCTAATTTTATTCATTTTTTAAAGGGTCGTGGATTTGAAGGAGGAGGAGGAGGAGGAGGGTGAGAAGAAGGAGGAGGAGGTGGAGGCAGAGGAAGGGGGAGGAAGAAGAGGAAAGGAAAAGAAGGGGAGGAGGAAGAGAAGGAAGAAGAAAGGGAGGAGGAGGAGAAGAGGGAAAGGAAGTGGAGGAGAAGTAGAAGAAGAAGTGTAAGAGGAGGAGGAGAAGAAGAAGGAGGAAGATTTATGAGTAGGGGGAGGAGGAGGTGAGATTCTATTTGCTGAGAAGAATTATATTGTCACTGTATACTTGACTTTTGGTCTATTGTTAAGAAGAAGAAGAATGTCTTACCAAGTCTGTGAATAATTATTGTTTTCTTTGTTCAATCTTCTTGGTGTTATTGAAATGGATTAATTTTGTTTATCAGTGAATGATACCCATTAATTTTCCAACCTCAGAAATACCCATTAACTAGCCCACCTCAGAGATAGCCATTAATTTCCCTACCTAAAAAAAACACCCATTAATTTCCCAACCTCATACACCCATTAATTTGACCACCTAAAAGTTACCCATAAATTCCACTCTTTAGAAATACCCATTAACTTACCCACCACAAAAATACCCAATAATTTCCCTCTAAGAAATATAAAACCATTAACTTGGTCACTTCAGCAACACTCCCACCAACTACATAAGAGTACGAGACAGGCGAGGCGTAAAAGTCTACGGTGTTTGCTACCCACGTTTCACTTACTCTCTCCTATAATATATTCTAATTAATGATCTCCTGACATCTGGTGTACTGACCACATGATTCTTGATCTGTAGACCTTCAGTATATGACCTTCTCTTCTCCTGTCCTTCAGTATATGACCTACTGACCTACTGACCCAATAGGACCCCATGACTTCCTGACCTGTAGTACATAATCCCCTGACTGCCTGACTTTCAGTAAATAGCCTTCTGACCTTCGATGCATGACCCCTGAGTTCCTGACCTTCGATGCATGACCCCTGCCTTCCTGACCACCATTATGTTGCCTCCTGACCTCCTAACTATCACTATGTAGCCTCCTGACCTCATGAACTTCACTATATGACCAGTTTAGAAGGTGGAAAATGAACAATAATTATTAAAATTTGAAAATAGGGAAGAAATAAGGACAACTGAAGGTCATAGAGGCGTGTACTGACTCGTAAGAGGGTGAGCGGGAGGAGTGTTGGTGGTTGGCTTCCAGTAACTGTGTATAATGACCTACGAGAGATGGAATTAGGGAGGAGTTAGGAGATTGCGGGAGAGTAGGGAGGGGGTGAAGGGGGGAGATGAAATAGAGAGAGACGAAGGAGGGGAGAGGAAGAGATGAGTGGGAGAGGGGAGAGGAGAAGGAACAGGGAGAGGAAGAAAACCAACATGACGAAGGGGACTGAGACAAGGATTCAATTGAGAGGAAACTTGGCAGCTGCTATTTTGACCTGGTTGGTTAACTCTGGCCACCACCACCACTGACCACCACGACTAACCACCCCCACTGACCACCACACATATACACAAACAAACCAATATCCAAAGAGTAAGTACAGACAAACACAAAGGCCCATAAATTCAAAAGAACACCCACCGTGATATGAGAGTGTGAAGGCGGGTCATAAAACAAACTATAACTCTAGAAGGTCAAGACACGTGATCTAATAGAGGCCAAAGTTTGTAAAATATATGACTTGTAAAGTGTGAGGGAAGGGAGAGGGAAGAGAGTGAGGGGGGAGAGGGAGGAGTGGGGAGAGGGAGGAGGGAGGAGTGGGGAGAGGGAGGAGGGTGGGGTGGGAGAGGGAGGAGGGAGGGAAGGGAGAGGGAAGAGAGTGAGGGGGGGAGAGGGAGGAGGATGGGGTGGGAGAGGGGGAGAGGGTGAGGGGGAGAGGGAGGGGGAGAGGGTGAGGGGGAGAGGGAGGAGGGAGGGGTGGGAAGAGGGAGGAGGGAGGGGTGGGGAGAGGGAGGAGGGAGGGGTGGGGAGAGGGAGGAGGATGGGGTGGGAGAGGGGGAGAGGGTGAGGGGGGAGGTTGGGGTGGGAGAAGGGGAGAGGGTGAGGGGGGAGGAGGGAGGGGTGGGAAGAGGGAGGAGGGAGGGGTGAGGAGAGGGAGAGAGGGTGGGGTGGGAGAGGGGGAGAGGGTGAGGGGGGAGAGGGAGGAGGGAGGGGTCGGAAGAGGGAGGAGGGAGGGGTGGGGAGAGGGAGGAGCGTGGGGTGAGAGAGGGGGAAGGGGAGAGGGAGGAGGTTGGAGAGGAAAGGGGAGAAGAGGGGAGGGGAAGGAAAGAAGAGGGGAGGAAAGAGAGAAGATGAAGGCCTTTGTCTCTGGCACCTTAGGTAGGGTTAGGTAGGGGTGGGTTAGGCTCCCTTACCTGGTGGTGGTCTGTTGCCAATCTACTTATCTACCTGTTGGGATGTTTGTTTACCTTTCTACTCTCTCTCTCTTTGAAAAGGATAGATAAACAGATGGATGGATGGATGGATGGATGGATAACGAAAAATTCTGAATAAAAATCACGAACTCCTTTTCAAAATGCATTCCTTGTCCGTCGCCAAACTCTTTACTTACCTGCTTAATTAATTTCACGGATCTCACTTTGATTAAATTTCACCTGGAGTATAAATTACCGCCGCCACCTACAATACCTGTTAATTGATGAAGGATTTTCTAGAACTTCCCTTCCCAATTAAAGGAACTGTTGGAGGAGGAAGGGGGGAGCGGGGAGGAGGGGGGGGGGGGAGGAAGGCTTCTTGGTGACAGCGGGGGGAGGGGAGGAGGGGGGACAACTGGGGAGGGGGGAGGAAGGTTTCTTGGTGACAGCGGGGGGAGGGGAGGAGGAGGGACAGCTGGGGAAGGGGGGAGGAGGGGGGACAGCTGGGGAGGGGGGAAGGTTTCTTGGTGACAGCGGGGGGAGGGGAGGAGGGGGGAAAACTGGGGAGGGGGGAGGAAGGCTTCTTGGTGACGGCAGTGGGAGGGGAGGAGGGGGGACAACTGGGGAGGGGGGACAACTGGGGAGGGGGGACAACTGGGGAGGGGGGAAGGTTTCTTGGTGACAGCGGGGGGAGGGGAGGAGGAGGGACAACTGGGGGGGGGAGGGGTGACAGCGGGGGGGAGGGGGGACAGCTGGGGAGGGGAGGAGGGGAGGACAGCGGGGGAGGGGAAGAGCTTTGAAGGCTTCATAGAGACAGCCGCGGTAAAGGAAATATTCCGGCTGGTGAGGACAAGGAAGGTATTAGGGATGAGAAGTCGACTAACGCCTCTCATGAATTAAACATAGGATTTGTGTGAGTCTTGGCGGTGCTTAATAACTCCTGTGTGTCTTAACCAAATGAAAACTGTCCTCTTTTTCATTCACCTTTTCCTCCTCAGTTCTATCCCTCTTCTTCTTCCCTCATTTTACGCTCCTCTCTCTTCCCCTTCCATTATCTACCATTCTCTTCCCTTTCCCTTCTCTTTCGTCCTCTTCCACTTCAACTTCACTCCTCTTCTCTCCAATCCCATCCCCTTCCCTACTCTTCCGTTCTCTGTCTCCTCTTCTTCCCTTTTCACTTCCCTCCTCTTCCGTCCATCTTCCCTTCCCTCCTATTCTATCCCTTCCTTCCTCTTCCGTCTTCTCCCACTCTCCTTCCCTCCTCTTCCGTCCCTTCCTCCTTTCTTATCCGATCCACTGTCTCCCTCCCTCTCTCCCCGTTTACTAAGATCCGTTTCTCTTCCTCTCCTCCAGTGGACTTGTGTTGTTGTCCCTTATTCAGGTCCTTCTTCTCTTGTTACTTTATTTTATTCTGTATTTTTTATTTTACTTTTATTGGGTTATATATTATCTTAGCCTCTCTCTCTCTCTCTCTCTCTCTCTCTCTCTCTCTCTCTCAGCTTTTTTTAAACCCCAACTTCCGTCAACAGTAAACCCTTCACCTTGTCAGTCTCCTACACCTCCTCGTGTCGTTCATCTGTGTAGTAATTACCGGAGTGACACACCTGCCCAGGTAGCCCATCTCTGATTAACCCAACCTCAGGTAAGCGCTTGTAAGCCCCGTGGTCCGGGAAATCGCTGCGGAGGGTACGGAAAGTTGTGCGTAAACTTAAAGACGTGTGAGTAAGCTTAATTGACGTGTGGGTAAGCTTTGAAGTGTAAATAAGCTTACTTGGTGTGTAAGTAAGCCATCACTCATACCTCCTCACCAGTCCTATCCCTCCTAAGGCCCCTCAGGACCCCTCGTGGCTCCTATCACTATTACCTCACCTTCACCAACATCTCTCTCACTTTCTCTCACTATCACCTCACTCTCCACCCCCCCCCCCCCCACCTTTCTCTCTCCCATCGTCACCTCGCCTCCTCCTCCTCCTCCTCCTCCTCACAGTCACTCACCAAGATAGACGATGACGCCTTCAACCACGATACAAAACCGAAGGTGAAAATAAACCGCATGTAAGAGTTGGTGTCTGTTCGAGGCCTCTTATTTACATCACCTTCCTCACCTGCTGGAGAAGTGTGGTGTTGTTGTTGTGATATAATAGAGAGATGCTGAAGGATTTGGAATTAAGCGAAATGTGACGAAAAAATGATTGTTGATTTGTTGTGGTTGTTATTGGTAGTGGAGTGATTGTTGTTGTTGGGGGCGGGAGGAGGGTGTGTGGATAATGAGGGAGGGAAGGGGGTGGGGGGTGAGGGAAGGGGGTGGGGGAGTGAGGGAGGGAGGGAAGGGGGTGGGGGGAGTGAGGGAGGGAGGTGGGAGGGTGAAGGAGGTAATCAACTAATAACATCCACTAATAACAGAAGGTTACTGAAACATTTTATTTTCTTGAATTTTCTGCACTTTAAGACGTATTTACCAGCAAGATATTATTAAACAGCTTTTTTAAATTGCTAAATATTTCTGTAGTTCACATTATGTGTAGACACTGCAGAAGATATAAAGTGGAGGACAAAACTGGAACTCATAAAAAAATATACTAATAAAATTCACGTTTTTGTTTTTACTGGGAGGCGACGTGAGCTGTTGTTTACACCAGACTGTGAAGCTAAACCATTGTCGTTGGTGATAATTTTCCTGGACAAACAAGAGCAGGAAACTTTGTCACTCCGTTCGTGCAGGAGAAATTGTTTAGTATGTGTCACCTGTTGTGGAAAAAGTCGTGAGTGGGAGACTGAACAGGGAGCAAGAGACACGTGTAGTGATTCCGTAGTTAAGTTAGCTAACACAGTTATACACACGTCCTTATTTCCTCGTCAGTGTTACAAAACAGATCCGTCGCTGTTTTTCACTTACAAGATGTGGATACACACACACACACAGGTAAATCCATCACCCACGCTGCCTTCCACTGCTGTAAATTTACCTGACATAAATCATTGTCCTAAATCAAGAGTGAGGTGAGAGGGGCTGGGTGACGGGGGGGGGGGGAGGCTGGGTGAGGGGGGAGGGGAGGCTGGGTGAGGGGGAGGGGAGGCTGGGTGAGGGGGGGAGGGGAGGCTGGGTGAGAGGGGGAGGGGAGGCTGGGTGAGAGGGGGAGGGGAGGCTGGGTGAGGGGGGAGGGGAGGCTGGGTGAGGGGGGAGGGGAGGCTGGGTGAGGGGGGAGGGGAGGCTGGGTGAGGGGGGAGGGGAGGCTGGGTGAGGGGGGAGGGGAGGCTGGGTGAGGGGGGAGGGGAGGCTGGGTGAGGGGGGAGGGGAGGCTGGGTGAGGGGGAGGGGAGGCTGGGTGAGGGGGGAGGGGAGGCTGGGTGAGGGGGGAGGGGAGACTGGGTGAGGGAAGGCGAGGTGAGGGGGGAGAGGAAAAGGAGAGCAGTGGTTCTTGTTGGTACACTCACCCAACAATACACTCATGTTAAGCACCGCAAAACCTTCATTTCTTGGGTTAACTGGATAATCTCCTCCTTGATGCACTCTCGCCACCACGCTCGTGTTATATGATCCACTGCATTTTTAATACACTGTTAAACCCCATTCAAGATACGCCTACATACCACTACACTCGTTATATACACTGTAATGCCCCCGTTTCTGGGTCAGTACACTCATGTTATGCCTTGTAAAACACCCATTCTATGTGTGTATATCATCCCGTGCCTCTGTTGGCGGTGACAGGAACCCGCATAAACCATCAGTGTAATTGCCTCTGACTGGGTGGAGTAAATTATCCTGATTCTCTTTTTTACGTAAACGAGATCCTGCATAAACAACCAGTCGTGTCGAGACTCGGCTGCTGAGATATGAAAAACTTGTGAATAGAATCATCATTTGTGTTTTACTTATTTGGGGTTGGGTTGGGTTGGGTTGCAATGGGGTGGGGTGGGGTGGGGTGGGGTGGGGTGAGGTGGGGTGGGGTGGGGTGGAGGTGAGGTGAGGTTATATAACATAAACCCACATCAAGGACCCCGGGAGCAGCTTACATGAATCTTTCCTTTATACTCGACTAAAGTAATTCTCGGCAGCAGTGAATGATGAGAGCATTAGGTGAGGTAAGACCTGAGCCACTGGTATGGTTAATGAGGCTTAATGGTGCGAGGGCAGTTGTCTGAAATGATGTGAGGGGGAAGAGTGCGGGGGATGGGCGGGGGTGAGGGAGGGAGAGAGGGGTGGGGGTAGTGAGGTAGGGATGGATGGAGGTGGTGGGGGTAGAGAGAGAGGGGGAGTGTGGGATTTGGGTAGTGAGTAAGGGAGGTGTATGGGTAGTGAGGGAGGATGAGGGGTGTGGAGAGTAAGGGAGGGAATGAGGGAAGTGTGTGTGGGAGTGTGAGTGAGGAAGGGTGTGAAGAGTAAGGGAGGTGTGTGGGTAGTGAGGGAGGGTGAGGGGTGAGGTGTGTGTTGGAAGGGGATAGGGAGAGAGATAAAGAGACAAAGAGACTGACAGACAAAAAAATAAAAATAAAATAACTCAGACGTCTAATTAATTTTCAGCTCAAAAATTAAAAATAACATACATTACGGGGCAAAAAAATTAAAAACAAGAAAAAAGTTTATGAAATTTACATAAATAAATCTGTATAAAGAAAGGTGCCAAGTGATGGTAGGAAGGCTGATTATTAACCCACGATACATGTCAAAAAATATAACCACGAAACACAAAAATTTACGGGAGTCAAAATTTTCATCCGTCAGACTAATTTGTCTTTTTTATCTTAACTACAAAAATTCTCTTATAACTTCAAATGTTTACTGTCACGAAAGTTTAATACCGCCAAACTTTAGTGCCGCGTAACTTGAGTGCCGCCAAACTATAAAGCAACAAATTCGATAAAATTATAGGCACATAAAAGTGAATAACTATAAAAGCCGGAAGATTCTGAAGTTAAGAAGCAAAAAATGTGTAACTGAAGAGAGAGAGAGAGAGAGAGAGAGAGAGAGAGAGAGAGAGAGAGAGAGAGAGAAATTATCACGGGAAAATTGATGTGGTTCATCGCGTCTCTGATCTCGTGAAATGGAAAAAAATAAATAGACACGAAACTCAGTTTTCTCTCGTCCACGCAGTCCATTGAATCCGAAATCAAAGTCGAGGGAAAATTGGAGGCGAAAGTAGACCATCAAGGGTACAGTTGACAGGTGACACCATACAGGTAGACAAGATGACGAAAAATAACTCAGCTATTTGTGTTGCTCTAAACCAGTACGATACCTGATAACTTTGCGTAAATATCCGTGTAATTAGAGGTAATTATTGCTTGTTATCACAGGTAAATTCTACAAAATATGATGAACAAAATAACTAAATTTCACCAATGTTATTCGGAAGCACAGAAGGGATTTTATTTTTTATCATATGGATAGAAATTAAATCGTACTCAGGTGAAATACGACAGAGAGAGATGCAGGGCCAGAGTACACCAGGCGGCGAACTACATGTGTCGTATGGTAATGTTTCTTCCGCGCCGTGTTTCTCCGTTTGTCTGGAACATTGTGTGAAAGTTAGGTCATAGACTTCACCGCCTTAGAGCCTGCTAGGTGATAGAGTAGTGTGTGAGGGGGTGGGATGGGGTGGGGTGGGGTGAGGTGAGGTGAGGTGGGGTGAGGTGGGGTGGGGTGGGGCCGGGCTCTCTTTGTCATCGGTAGTTACATCTTCATAATATTATACAAATAAATTATCATTCAGGAAATTATACTAAAAGATAATTAAATTAGATCATCTAAACGCACTGCTCTCCCTTTCCCTTCCTCCTCCCTCTTCTCTTCTACTTATATACCGCTCCTTCCCTCCTCCCCCTCCTCCTCCTCCCACTCCTCCTCCTCCCCCTCCTCCTCTCATCCTGAAACAGATTTTCCCCTGTTCACAATTTTTATATGTCGCCATAATTTCTGGCCTCATCTGTGGGGAGGAGGGAAAAAATAAGAGAGAGAGAGAGAGAGAGAGAGAGAGAGAGAGAGAGAGAGAGAGAGAGAGAGAGAAAGACCAAAACAACCTGGGACTGGGATACCAAATGAATCACTCGCACCGAACCTTCTCACCCTCCTCTGGCGGCCTTGACAGAATCCCTTCGTGACAAAAACTCCCACCAGCATCACCCGGAGACAAGGTCAGGCAGATCCTGGTGACCCTTCAAACAGCAATCAAAAGACTCATGCCCCCAGTTTCCAAAACCACCAACCAGCCATCCATTCATTTATCCGGTAAAAATTTCCAATCGCATCCATTCAGATTGTATGGACGTTTCCAGGAACCATCAAACGTAGGAAACATCAAAGCGAAAGAGACGACAGAGGAGCGAAAATATTTAGGAAGACTGAGAGAGCAGTTTAGCCAATATCCTTGGGTCTTTGAAACCTAATGAGGTAGAAGGGATCTGCTGGCGAGCTTGGCAGAGCCGCCCGACGACGCCTCGACCCCTGCCTGGACTCCCTCCCGCCGGCCCTTACCAACAACACCTCCCACACTAGTGAGACGAGAAAAAAAAATACAATACAATCCTGACACGGAGTAGTAACTGACCACGAGCTGTACCCTAAAGCCGCTTGAGGGGTGAGGTAAAGATGGGAGTAACTTAGGTTAGGTTAGACTACGGGTCAGGGTCCATGGATAAGGGAGACCCACTTCTAAACACCACTTTGAGATGACAGGTTGTCGTGTTCGTCATCAAGATATTGATGCTGCTGATCCGCAACTTCAAGTTTTTTTTTGTTTTTTGTGACTCCGCTCTAATCTGATCACGATGAAGGAACATTAAAGTGATGAAATGAAAGAAAATTTCCTGAGGAAAACTTTTTTTCTTAGATGTGCTGCTAGAAGTTGTTGGGGGAATAGGCGGATATATATGTATATATATATTGTTACGCCGTCTCTTAATTTACTTAAATATCCAGGTTCTAGGAGTAACCAAACAAAAATGTGAAGTAAATTAAAAGGGAATAAAAATAAGAATTTAATTAATTAAATATTAACACAATAAAGAGCCTCGTAGGCTGTCACAACAAATTGATTCACCATCGAAACCTTTAAGACACAAATGATACTAAACATCGAAACATCAAAAGAATAAAAATAAGGCATTGGATTACGTTAACACTGCATAAACATATAAAAACTATCACTGAAATTAACTAACGTGAAACAACACTGAATTACTTAAATGTAACGAAACAAATACTGATGGACATAAATAGAAACATAAATAGGTACTCACATAGATATACCGCATTGGTGACGACAGGAACAACACAAATAAATTAAGTATAAGTAACAGGTGACGAGTGTCACTCAAAGGATGTGAACTGTATGACAAGAAGACTGAACTGCCTCTGTCTACAGGTGGAGCACTATATATATGGTCGGTTCGCGCCAAGCGACCAGCCGGTGGGTCGTTTAACGATGCAGATGGTCGTTAGAGCAACACAGAATGATTGTTACAATACTAAATGAAGAAATAAGATGGGCTTGAACAAATAATAACAGTTAAAACCTTAACAGCACAGGGTAAGGTGACTAGAATATATAATAGTAAATATAACACATCATAACAGGAATAATATGGAACATGGAAGCAGGTTATATAACAACAAAAATAGAAAAATACGACACGGTCGTAACAATATATATATTTATATATATATATATAAAAATATATATATTTTTTTTTTTTTTTTTTTTTTTTTTTTTTTTCCGTTAGGTTAGGTTAGGTTAGGTTAGAGTTCTTTGCCTAGAGATAGTAACATTAACAAATCCTGATATAGATAGTTATATAGTCCCTAAAATATCCGATCTACCAAAACCTAAAAAAAAGGAAAAAATTGGAGACATTGATGGAAAGTTACAAGAACGACTCGAGAAACGTTTTAGGCTTCACTGGTTGGCTGCCTTCACAGTGTCACCTGGAGGAAATAACTCTATTTTTTGTCAGTTTCCTTTGAAGGTTGTTTTTAATAGCGTGTGGTAGTTAGCCGTTTATGGGTAGTTAGGTCGTTAAGACTGGGGCAGTGGGACGGCTGTTAAGGAAACCAAGGATTGAGTTTTTCTTCTCTTTAAAAGATAGTTTAGAGATAATCAATCTCTCTCTCTCTCTCTCTCTCTCTCTCTCTCTCACACGTTATAGGGAACAAAGGGAGAGGACAACCACCCTTAACACAACCTAACTACACTATATAAACGCCCTATCAACTATTCTTCCAGTTGATTAACCCAACAGTCAATCCCGTCCATCAGTGAGCGAGTGAATTGGGAATCGCCTGACTATTGGTGGTGAGGGGTCGAAGGCCGAGCTAATGATGCGACTCTGATTGCCGGTGTCAGACAGTGCCAGGAAGTGCCTAGCTACGAGGGACTGAGAGGGGGGGCCGGATGGAAGGGGATATGCTCACTTGGATGAGTTCGAATGGGAGAGGAGGGATGGAGGGAAGGAGGGGAAGAAAGAGGGAGGATAGAGGGAGGTAAAAGGAGGAGAAGGAAGGAAGGGAGAAGAGGGAGGAGGGTAGGAATGAGAGGCGGGAAGAGGAAAGGAGGAATGGGTATATAAGAGCAGTTATCATGAGTCGAGAATATGCTCGTCCACTCAAGAGTTGTTTCACCACCCACAAACACACCCACTCAAGAGTTGTTTCACCACCCACAAACACACCCACTCAAGGGTTGTTTCACCACCCACAGACACACCCACTCAAGGGTTGTTTCACCACCCACAGACACACCCACTCAAGGGTTGTTTCACCACCCACAGACACACCCACTCAAGGGTTGTTTCACCACCCACAGACACACCCACTCAAGGGTTGTTTCACCACCCACAGACACACCCACTCAAGGGTTGTTTCACCACCCACAGACACACCCACTCAAGGGTTGTTTCACCACCCACAGACACACCCGACAGTGGACTCATATTAATGCTGTGTGCGTCAGTGTTGTGATACTCAACCCACTGAGGTACAGACACTCAGTTATTTTCCATCTTCAACAATAACTCTCATACGTGTGTAGCCTTCAGTGGCTCTTTCCTGCCCGCGAGGCATTATTTACCGTGGAGCCACACTGTGTTCCCTGTCTGTTGAAAATGACACCGAAAATATATTTCGTTCGCCAGAAAAATATTGGTAATGCCACCAAATATGTATATTTTCCGGGACAACACTGCTGCTACATGCTCTTCATTTGCATATGGGCATGAATATTTCCGTATTAAATGGTGGATGTATTATGTAATTCAGACCTCTCATCATTTCATATTCATACGCTGAATAAACTCATCCTCCTAACTCACATAATGACGGATTATTAAAAAACAATGATGACGAATAACAATTACAGGCAATAAGAGGAGTGATGAGGACGTTAATGATGGGCCAAAATTACCTGACTTTTGACAGTGTGGAGTCGAGGCCTTCATGCTGTAGCCCTCCGCCTGTTATTACCCTGAACGCTAGTGTTGGTGTCAGCTGAATGAGCGGGTGTAGTAACCAGCTTAATGGTACTAATTTCTAATAATACGGCTTCTCTATTGGCTCCCATATGCAGTGTATTTTCATAAACAAAATTTTGAACGAATTCACATTTAACCTATGGGATGTGGTGGCCGAGTGGATATAATGCTCACCTCCTGTACTGTGGGTCTCTGGTTTGCATACGGGGTACTGTCAGCTGCGAATGATTCCTAACTTTATATTTGAGAACGTGAAGGCGGTCGTATACCGTCCCGGCCACACTGCCTGCTTGTTTAACAGAGGCTTTGTGCTCAGTGTGCTGTATCCACACCGCACATCACGGGCCGTTAGGTAAATAGGACCAATTTCCGCTTTCCATATTTGCTGTGGTTGTGATTGCAGTCTGTATCTAACTATGCTGCCAGCTGCCTTTGTGCGGCAGAAGTGTAATTCCAGAGCGGAGAGAGCCACAGTTTTTCTACCTGGCGAACACAGTATATAATTATACTCAAACTGATAGCCCTCGAGCTGCTTTGCTTATGAGGTCCAAGGTCAAGGTCACTGCTTTCATAATAGACACAAGACAGTGTTAGACACCAACCAGCATTAGACACCAACCAGCATTAGGCACCAACCAACATCAGACACCAACCAGCATTAGGCACCAACCAACATTTTAAAAACATCAACTAAAATAAATATACTCTCACGCGCTGCATTATATAAATATCTTTCACAGTTCGTATTTTTTCAGGTCACTAATTATATTCACATCGTGTATAAAGTCCTAAATTGGCTGTGAATGCAGGTAATTATATCTAGTTCAGTTAGACCGTAAGGAATATACGAGTCGAATCAAGAACATTTAAATATCAGTGTTAAGTGAACTCAGCCAGTGAGTCGACCAACCCACTGTGTTGATAAATGTCAACTGAAGCTTCCATCTTTGTTTCCTGATCTCTATGGTAACTCCTTCTAAGTTACATAAATCAATCTAGATAGCTTTATAACCCCTTGTGAAGTAGGTAAAGAAAAATCTGTTATCTGAATTAATGCATGGAGTCACAGATACATGTCTAATCTGGAGTAATCTGGAGTAATCTGGAGTAATCCGTGAAAAAAAACAGAGATATATCCAGGTTGTGAAGAAAAAAATAATACGAGTAAATCAGTAAAGAGTCATGAATCTGTAACCGGGAGTAAACTGTGACAAAAATCAAAGGCGAAACAAAATATCAGTATGTATAGAAATCCGCATGAAAAATATAACCTAGATATATCTTATAATCTGGAGTAATCTGTGAAAGCCTTCCAGTAACCCTGAGGGAGGAGAGACAACCCTCTTATTAAACCTGACCCAGAAGCAAAAATTCTGGGACCTATTAAGATGATTAAAAGTTAGGAAGACGCAGCTGGTAATACCCAGAACGACGTGTGCACCATAATGACGTGTGTACCATAATAATGTGTGTACCATAATAATGTGTGTACCATAATGACATGTGTACCATAATGACGTGTGTACCATAATGATGTGTGTACCATAATGACGTGTGTACCATAGTAATGTGTGTACCATAATGACGTGTGCACCATAATGACGTGTGTACCATAATAATGTGTGTACCATAATAATGTGTGTACCATAATGACATGTGTACCATAATGACGTGTGTACCATAATGATGTGTGTACCATAATGACGTGTGTACCATAATGATGTGTGTACCATAGTAATGTGTGTACCATAATAATGTGTGTACCATAATAATGTGTGTACCATAATGATATGTGTACCATAATAATGTGTGTACCATAATGTCATGTGTACCATAATGACGTGTGTACCATAATGATGTGTGTACCATAATGACGTGTGTACCATAATAATGTGTGTACCATAATGATATGTGTACCATAATAATGTGTGTACCATAATGTCATGTGTACCATAATGACGTGTGTACCATAACTACATGAACTGTATGCCCCACTAACAGGCACCAGTAAACACGCATACATAAGAACACAGACGTACAGTTGGGCACTTTTCCCACTGTGGGTTAAGGAAGGTTGTCGGGGCTAGTGGCATAATAGGATGACTTTACAAAACTGTCGCACTAAAATATCAACACGAGCCGTACCTCCATCATCAACACGAGCCGTACCTCCATCATCAACACGAGCCGTACCTCCATCATCAACACGAGCCGTACCTCCATCATCAACACGAGCCGTACCTCCATCATCAACACGAGCCGTACCTCCATCATCAACACGAGCCGTACCTCCATCATCAACACGAGCCGTACCTCCATCATCAACACGAGCCGTACCTCCATCATCAACACGAACCGTACCTCCATCATCAACACGAGCCGTACCTCCATCATCAACACGAGCCGTACCTCCATCATCAACACGAGCCGTACCTCCATCATCAACACGAACCGTACCTCCATCATCAACACGAGCCGTACCTCCATCATCAACACGAGCCGTACCTCCATCATCAACACGAGCCGTACCTCCATCATCAACACGAGCCGTACCTCCATCCAAAATAAACTTTACATTAAAACAGAAAGATATAATACATGGGTACATTAACTTTCATCTGGAGGTAAAGTGTGTATGTATTGTATTAAAATACATATGTATTTTATCTGTGCTTGTAATAAAAGTAATGTGTATTGTACAAAAACTACACTAAATTTAACTGCATTTAAAATAAACTTGATATATCATAACTATATCTAGGAAGAAGAAATACCTAGTATAACCTTACCTAGTATAACCTTACCTAGTATAACCTTACCTAGTATATCCTTACCTAGTATATCCTTCCTAGTATATCCTTTCCTAGTATAACCTTACCTAGTATAACCTTACCTAGTATAACCTTACCTAGTATAACCTTACCTAGTATATCCTTACCTAGTATATCCTTTCCTAGTATATCCTTACCTAGTATATCCTTTCCTAGTATAACCTTACCTAGTATAACCTTACCTAGTATAACCTTACCTAGTATAACCTTACCTAGTATAACCTTACCTAGTATATCCTTACCTAGTATAACCTTACCTAGTATAACCTTACCTAGTATAACCTTACCTAGTATATCCTTTCCTAGTATATCCTTACCTAGTATAACCTTACCTAGTATAACCTTACCTAGTATATCCTTACCTAGTATATCCTTTCCTAGTATATCCTTACCTAGTATAACCTTACCTAGTATAACCTTACCTAGTATATCCTTTCCTAGTATATCCTTACCTAGTATAACCTTACCTAGTATAACCTTACCTAGTATATCCTTTCCTAGTATATCCTTACCTAGTATATCCTTACCTAGTATAACCTTACCTAGTATAACCTTACCTAGTATATCCTTACCTAGTATAACTTTACCTAGTATAACCTTACCTAGTATATCCTTACCTAGTATATCCTTACCTAGTATATCCTTACCTAGTATATCCTTACCTAGTATAACTTTACCTAGTATAACCTTACCTAGTATATCCTTACCTAGTATATCCTTACCTAGTATAACCTTACCTAGTATAACCTTACCTAGTATAACCTTACCTAGTATAACCTTACCTAGTATAACCTTACCTAGTATAACCTTACCTAGTATAACCTTACCTAGTATAACCTTACCTAGTATAACCTTACCTAGTATAACCTTACCTAGTATAACCTTACCTAGTATAACCTTACCTAGTATAACCTTACCTAGTATAACCTTACCTAGTATATCCTTACCTAGTATATCCTTACCTAGTATAACCTTTCCTAGTATAACCTTACCTAGTATAACCTTACCTAGTATAACCTTACCTAGTATATCCTTACCTAGTATATCCTTTCCTAGTATAACAAAATAAATATGATGAAGTTCCAAACACTCGGGAATTTGTACTTACCACAGACGCTCCTGAAGCTCTAACCTGTATAACCAGAAACCATTGTTCGAGACAAGTTTTTACTACCGTAAGATCATTTCAAAACCCTCGTAAAACAACAAACCCCGTCACAGTACAGTAGTTGGACTTCTTCAGCACAACCACCATGATAAAAATAATCACTCGCTAAGAATTTTAAGGTAATGCCACGCTTCAGGTACTGTACCAACGGCTTTAATCTCAGATGATAAAAAAATTACATTAGTAAACCTCCGGATCACCGTTCTTGTGTTTTACTTTCTGGAAGACATTGTGTCATCAGAAAGTTGAAGAATGTGATCATAGGTTGTCATAGTCTGTTTGCCGAGTAACACTTCATGTGAGTGATCTGGCTTAGGAGCTTGGCGAAATTTCTTCTTAATGGAAAAAAAATTCTTACCTTGAGAAACATAAGAAAAAATGGAGGAATGTGTATTGTGTCACTTCACTTTTATGATTTTTCACGATTTTCCGTACATGGAGGAGAAACGCTTGAAAGATTATTGGTGTTTCTTCTATCGATTTTTTTTTATTTATAGATGATGGCGACGAAGATCACATCCTCAAGTTTTTCGTCTGACACAATCTCTCAAACAGCATGAAAAGTGCTGAGGTGGCTAGAGAAGCCTGTGTATATACTAGGAGAACGTGGGAGATAGAAAGGCACACAGAATAAAAGGAGAAAACAAGAGAATAGAAAAATAGGAGATGGGTGGGGGAATGGAGGAAGTGATTTGTATGGGTTGGGGAGAGAAGGGAGGAGGAAGGAGGTGGGCGTGTCTATCCTGTGACGTCATTTTGTTTGTCAACAAGGAGGATCGATAATGAAGGGGACGATGGCTGCTCCGGTAATTATGTGTGTGTGTGTGTGTGTGTGTGTGTTACGTCGACCATTAAACAGTTACAATACCCAAAGAATATACGTCAGAAGGACAACACGACTCAAAGTTACGTACAAACAATTCCTTTATAAAACAAACAACAGTTTATTCTGCTCCTCAAACACCATCTTGTGTCAGCATCGTGGAATAACTTACTCTCACACTGCCTACAGCCAAACAGTTGTCGCAGAAACATAGAGTCAATACTGCCACCTTAACTCACAGCGTCAATATTGCAGCCTTTATACAGTCAACAAGGGAATGGTATTAACAACTGCCCTCTCTCTCTCTCTTGACTAAGACACGAAGTATAATAACACACACACACACACACACACACACACACACACACACACACTTAAATTCGTATAGTAAATAAAAATAAATTACACTCTTTGTTAAGGAAAACAAAGGAAGAATATTGAGAGCAGTGACGATGATGGTTTAGTGACCTGTCTGTAGTGATGTTATAACACCAACACCAACAGCATACTCAAAGAGTGTGTGCGAGGGGGTGAGGGAGAATGTAAACGAGAAACTAAAGGAAGGAAGGAAAAGAGAGAGAGAACAGTGGACTTCTGCCCCTCCGTCATTGTTGAATATTAAGCACGTGAACCAGATCTCGTTACCAGAGACGAAATATTTAATGGGATGTATTTGAGGAGCGAGCAGAAGGCTCCCCCCAGCCAGCCAGCCTTCCGTTACACAAATTCTTCCTGATAAATTAGTGATACCATCTATTTCATACCACAGCAGGGACGCATTACTTCTGTTCTTACTGTCGCCTGGAGACAGTTTTCACTTCTGGTAGTCCCCCTTCACCGCCCACGACGCTGACGGAGGCCGGGCCGGGGGGCTGTAGAACAAACACTGACCCCTCTCTCTCTCTCTCTCTCTCTCTCCTTATATACTGTACGAGGCTGTAGTTCTCTTGTTTCTGCTGCAGCTTGTGAATATTTTCTCTCTTACCAACTATTCTCTCCCGCTGCAGCGCTTGAGGTGGTGGGAAAGACTAGCAACACTCACCCTCCGTCCCTCCCTCTTTGCCTCCTCTCCTCTCCCCTATCTTTCTTCGTCCCTCTCCCTCTTCCCCTTTACATCCTTCATCCATCAATCCACTCTCATAAACTGTTTCTCTAGTCATACATCAATGAATAAACTTACGAATATATTTACACCTAACCACCGAAAATTTTAAGTCTTTATGAAGGTTAATCCGCTGTGCAGTAATCATCAAACTCAGCGCTGCACTACGCCGGATGAACGTGACGTCACAGTCGCCACACACTACAACAACAAGGCATGTCATAGAGCAGCAGTATATCAGGGAACATAACACACAACAAAGGACAACATGGCACATTACGACACCATACAACATACCACATTACAAACACTAAACATATATACACACAGCACAATACACAGCAGAACACAACAGCAGCAACAGGCACAGCATTATCACACAGCAACTCTTGTCACAGCGTAGGCGAGTCCCTTTAACACAGCTCAGGTATCGCTGGTCTGCTCAGGGAGGCGATAAAGCTGATTAAATTGGATTATTGTTTCCCTTTAAAACCCCATTTACGGGTCGTGGGACTTGCTGGAACCCGAGGAGGAGGAGGAGGGGGAGGTGTGCCGCATGCGTAAACTTACATAGTGGTACGTGTGGAAGCTGTGGAGAAAGCAGAGTCCACATGCGATAACACACACAGTAACACGTTTAGGAAATCTTGAACGGAATCACTTGTGGATATATTCTCAGTAGAGTGTAAGGGAAGAATGTACCTGGGAGTGGGCCGCATGCGGTAATATCCACAGTAGGAACTGAACAAACCTGCGGTGGTGGTGGTGGTGGGGATTCGCATGTGGAAACTCACAGTCTTGAAACTGAGTACGAGAAGGACTAAAGAGATTAGACTTGTTTTCGAAGAAGAAGAAGAAAGGAGGAAGATGGACAGGAAGAAAGAAAGAAGGAAAAAGGGAGAGGAGAGAAGGACAGCTGAAGCTCGTAGAGTCCCAAGGCAGTGATTAACTGACAGTCAGGATGAGGCGTCTGTCAGAGAGAGAGAGAGAAAGAGAGAGACTTATATCCAGTATACATGCACATAGATATACATATATACCCACACACAGATGTTCAAATACATAAATACTCATACGTATACACACACACACACACACACACACACACACACACACACACACACCGTTATATACAGTTATATATACATACAACGTCGTATATACATAACCAAACAGGTATACACATGCGTTTGTTTACTAATATTCGATGTAAACAAGACCGGTGCTTAACCTTTGCCAGTCTCTCTCTCTCTCTCTCTCTCTCTCTCTCTCTCTCTCTCTCTCTCTCTCTCTCTCAGGTAAGAGAAATTCACCCCAATACGAAGGTGAACTGATTGACGTTGAAGAAATCTCTATCAATTTACTAGTGATACCTTGAGGAGGTGAAGTGACAGAGAGTTGGTAGGGGCGTAGCAGGGAGATGGCAGGCAGGAAGTTAGCAGGGAGGTTGCAGGGAGATGGCAGGGAGGTTCCATGGAGATGACACAGAAGTGGCAGGCAGGGAGTTGGCAGGGAGGGATGACAGGCAAGGATTTGGCAGGGAAAGAGTCGGGAGATGGTGACAGAGTGGGTGGTTGGGAGGTAGGTGGCAGGGAGTAGGGTGACAGCAGGAAGGGGGTTGGCAGACAGGTGGCAGACAGGGAGGGAGGGAGGTGGTAGACAGGGAGGAGGGGGGAGAGGGAAGTAGTTTGTTTATCGCTTATTTTTGGGTCGTCTTGCAGTTTCTGGCTTTTTCTCTACTATTTTTACTCAATATTTATTTTCGTCAGTTTTTATTTATAGTTCGTATCCCCTTTGGTCTAGGAGGTATTTTTTCTCGATATTTTCTTCCTTGTTTACTAAATATAGAAGTGTGTGTTTAAAGAATTTGTCCCCCAACATTTCCCTGCTCATTAGTGAAGCTTTTCTATTCCTTTATTATTTTGGTCATAGCTTTAGTAAGTTCCCCCACCCCATGTGTTATTTATAAGACTCAAGTATCGTAAGTAAAATTATTCTTTGTTTTCTATTAAGTTTTTCTATTGAGTTTTATATGTGTTTATTAATTAATTCAATCATTTCCACAACTCTATTTATTATTAGTAGTTGTTGATTTAGTTTTATCGGTACTGTTATTATTATCATTATTATAACGAAAGAAGGAGAAAAATAAAACGAAATAAAGAGAAAGAAAACAAACACGTAAACCGCCTCAGTAAACAACAGCGATGAACGGAGTGAACAAACAGGAATCCTTAAGGACAAAAAAGAGTAAAAAAAATAAGAAAGTAGTCAAGAGGAAAGAAAAATAAACATAAAACGGAGTCAACAACAAGCATAAACAAACAACTGTGTGCAAACAGAAGGCAAACCAAGCAGCAACTCCCTAGGGGCACCAGGTAGACTCTTATACTCAGTTGTTTGGTTATTGTCTACCTCCCCCAACCACTTCCACAGCTTGTAAACACTGAGGACAATGTTGGGAGGGAGGGAGGGAGGGTGGAAGTGGAAGGAGGGAGAGTGGGAGGGAGGCAGGGAGGGTGGAAGTGGAAGGAGGGAGGGAGGGAAGAGAAGGCGGATGGTGAGAGTGGATAATGAGGAAGGGACTAGGAGGGTATATGTGTGTGTTTGTGTGTGTTTGTGTGTGTTTGTGTGAGAGAGAGGGAGAGGATGAAACATGACGTCACGCCTCGTTGTTTGTTTATAGAGGGTCGTTACCATGAAAGGGGAGGCCTGCCGTGTCTTGCCGCCCACACACACAGCTAACCATATTATTTCTACTAACCACAACCATTAATAAGTCAATATGAAGGGCACTGTAACACGCTACTCCACTTTATCCCAGCAAGATCAGAAATTCCCTAAGGCTGAAAAAGGGCCAAAAAGTTTTGAGTGAGTTGAGGTTCCAGACTAATTGAATCGACCAAAGACCCAAGAGCAACCACCTCTCTTCCTTCACCTCAAGCAAGGGTATGTTGGCAGCACACACACACACACACACACACACTCACACACACACACACACACACACACACACACACACACACACACTCACACTCACACTCACTCACACACACACACACACACGCACACTCACACTCACACTCACTCACACACACACACACACACACACACACGCACACTCACACTCACACTCACACGCACACACACACACACACACACACTCACACACTCACACTCAGAGCTAAACGTGGACGTCAGGGAGTAAGTGAATCGCTGAACGCTGTACCTGGGGGTCTCCTTTGCTCGCTGCTGCAGAAGAAATCCATTACAAAAATTTCAAAGGCAGCAAATGAAAGGCAAAGAAATACCCCCACACCTCCTCCTCCTCCTCCTCGTCCTCCCACACCTCCTTTTCCTCCTTCTCTCACACCTTCTTTCGTTCTCCTACACCTCCTCCTCCTCTTCCTTCTTCTCCCACACCTCCTCTACGTTCTCCCACACCTCCTCCTCCTCCTCCTCCTCCTCCTCCCCCTCCTCCTCTTCCTTCTCACGAACCTCCTACTCTTCCTTCTCCTCTTCCTCCTACTCCTTTTCCTACGTTCTGCAACACCTCCTCCTCTTCTTCCTTCCCTTCTTCCTCTTCGTTCTCCTTTACCTCCTCCTCCTACACCTCCTATACGTTCTGCAACACCTCCTCCTCCTCCTCCCACACCTCCTCCTCTTTCTTCCCTTCTTCCTCTTCCTTCTCCTCTTCCTCCTGCTCTTTCTCCTTCTTCTCCCTTTCCCGCCTCCTACCACAACCACCTCAAGGCTTCACCCAGACCAACAACAACAAAAGCATCAATAACAAAATGCCTGATACTCTTAAAAAAATTATTATATATAAATTTTTTTCTAACTTTCTAATGAATACCAATTTATATTTAACTAATTAACAACAACATTTAAAAAAAAAGTATAAAAGAAAAGACGACCATTTTAAAATTCCTAAATATTTCAGGGTTCTCTTTCAAGGCCAGTTTAAGTTTATGTATAAATATCGCTCGTATAAACGTGGGATAAGATTAGTTGATTAGATGTTTACCTGAAGATATGAAGAGTCAACAGGGGCAGGTAGGCAGGAGGAGCGAACTCTGCCGGCACACAACCCACTTAATTTATATTTTGTTTACTGTATGATGAAAGGAACCAGAAGTGGGCCTAACCTAACCTAGCTTAACCTAACCTAACCTAACCTAACCTAACCTAGCTTAATCTAGCTTAACCTAAGCTAACCTAGCATTAACCTAGCTTAGCCTAACCTAACCTAGCATTAACCTAGCTTAACCTAACCTAGCATTAACCTAGCTTAACCTAACCTAACCTAGCTTAACCTAGCTTAACCTAACTTACAGTAACATGACCTATTTTAATTTACTACTACATTTTCTTGATTCATAACAAGATCCAATAAATGATTAGACATCAAGTGTGTGTGTGTGTGTGTGTGTGTGTGTGTGTGTGTGTGTGTGCGTTATAGTATACTGACAAGACTTACTGAACGCATATACTCGTATAAAACATACATAAATATAGAAACTACGAGAGAGAGAGAGAGAGAGAGAGAGAGAGAGAGAGAGAGAGAGAGAGAGAGGAAGAAGAAGAAAGGGGGAGGGGGGGGGGAGGAGTAGGGAGGGAAATAGGTATCCCGGGGTGAGGGAGGTGTCAAGGTGTCATCACCAGACGTGGTATGGCTCATTGTTGCCCCGGGCGCCTGTGATACCATGCCAGATGGTTGAGTGTCACGCCTATGTCCACAGGAGCACCGACCTTAGCGACCCCAACCAGCGGAAGTTCAACCCCCCCCTTGAGGACCCACAGATTCGGAGGCAGGCGAACCTTCCCTCACAGGGGAGAGTGATAGAGGTGAGGGATGGAGAGAAGGGGAGAGAGGAGAGGGAGAGAGGGGGAAGAAAGGAGAGACGTGGGGAGGGTAGAGTAGGAAGGATGGAGAGGAAGAGTAAAAGAGAAAGACAGAGAGAGAGAGAAGGAGGGACGAGAATATGAGAGAAAAGAAAGGAGAGAGTAACAAAAGGAGACGAGGGGTGAGGTAAGGAGGAAGGGGACAAGAAAGGAGAGAGAGAGAGAGAGGGAAGATGAATGATGGTGGGTGAGAGTTGAAGCACTGGCAGGCAGGAAAGACACAACAAGAACCACAGATGATATATAGACGTGAAATATATCTATATAACATGATGGCTTGTTAACGTGATGGGTGGGTGGAAAGTATATGGTAAAAAAATAATATAAAAACACTATATATGGGTTTAAATTCTCATATATGATAGTTAATTACTTTATATATTTTGTTGACATAATCATGGTGGATTTTTGAGGTGATGGTGAAGTGTTAAGGACGACTCCACTTATATACTCGAGGTCATACTTGATGTTATTTAATGTCAGGGTTATAAAGGGGATGGTAGTGTTGTCATCCACTAGGAGTCTCACGTGGAGGAACCCAACTTGTGTCTCACCTGAACTAAGATGATTCATAAGCATCGATTAATAACACGTAAATGAAATCCTGAAGTAAGCAAAAAAATAAAATAAATAAATAAATCGAGCGTAAAAGTTGTAGAAGCGGAATATTCGTGTGTTTTTTTATCAATGAGTTTGTCTTAAGTTTTTTCTTATTATCTATTGACTAATAAATTTGCTTCTAATTCATTGTTGATATTTGAGTCCCATCAAGGTCATATTTGTCGACTATACATAACACACTATAGTAAGACACACCCTTATAGTCAAGAATCTCGTCCAATATTCACCATTGTGTCGTATATCTAAAAGGACTTTATCGATCAGGACCGAATACCGTAGTTATATATAGAGATACGAGATACTAAAGTAATATTGACAGTCTCGTCCCACCATTCAGGGATCACACAGGTCACATATTAAATTTCACGTAGTGTGGGTGTGTTGGGGCGGGCCGTACACGTCCCTGAGAGCCGTCACTTGTATCTATAAATAAACTAAAAATATGAACTTCCAGGTAACTGTGAGGCGAACATCTTGAAGGTGAGGAGTCAAGGGCCACCTCAGCAGCGTCTCCTGTTTACTGACGTGCTCTGGTCTTTACCTGCGTCAATCAGCTCCTTGAATGCCGATTTTGATCGACTGTCTCACCTACTGACGATTCGAAGTTTTTATGCAGAAAATGTGAACCTGTATAATATTATTCGAAGTGCAAAATAATCTAACCAAATCAAACTTAACATAACCAACCCTAATTTAACCAAACTTAACCAAAGATAACTTAGACCAAACCTAACTCAACGTAATCTAACTTAAATTAACCCAAACTTAACTAAACCATAAGATTTAATATAATGCCCCCCCCCCCAAAAAGAAAATAATTTAGAACCAAAGTCCAGGTAAAAACAGGTGATTTAATACCACAAGACGAGACAGGTAAAACAGCCCTCAGGTAAACACAACTACACAGACAATGACTCCTGCGATAGAAGACATTTTTTCCCAGGTTAATAATGTTCCTCAGGGTACACTAATGATTAAGGTGACTGATGGATGGCGTCTGTTCCTCCTCTTCCTCCTCCTTCTTCTCCTCTTCCTCCTCCTTCTTCCTCCTCCTCCCCCCTTCTGTTCGCCATGTTTATATTTATCATCTCCTTATCCTCTCTCATGTCTTCTAATCCTCTCTCTCTCTCATTCACCGTTTCTTCCTCTTACTCTTCCTCTTTGCATCTCTCCCCCTCATTTATCTTCCTCTTCCTCCTCCTACTGACCTTACCGCCCCCCCTCTCCCCTCTCATCTCCCCCACTTACCAATTAATCTCCTCACCTTCCTCCTTTTTTCTCTCTATCTTCCCCTCCTCCTCCTCCTAACCCTTCCCTCATCTCCCCCACTTACCATCTAATATCCCCACCTTCCTCCTCATTTTTCTCTCTCCCCTTCACCCCCTCCTCCTCCCACACCCCTCCCATTCACCCCACTCCCCGTGTCACCTCCCAACGACCCACCGCTAATCTCTGGAGGGCCCAAAATTTAATCGTGCCTCGCTCATTACACCAGCATGGCCCTCTCCCTATACTCCCCACATGGCCCTCTCCTCCCCACATGGCCCTCTCCTCCCCACATGGCGCTCTACTCCCCACATGGCCCTCTCCTCCCCACATGGCCCTCTCCTCCCTACATGGCCCTCTCCTCCCCACATGGCCCTCTCCTCCCCACATGGCCCTCTCCTCCCCACATGGCCCTCTACTCCCCACATGGCCCTCTACTCCCAACAATACCTCACCGCCTTACACAAGTTCAGTCACAGCTGCTGTCATCGTATCTTAAGCTCTCTATGGCCCCCTCACCAAACACTTTTGTCCTCTGGGTGATAAAACTCAGCAGAGATTATGAGGTAAAACTAATCCTCTGACTAATGAGAAAATAACCTCGGGATTTTTGAGCTAAGATAAAAATGGAATAGAATTGTTGCTTTACTTTGGTTCGGTCAAAGGGTCTAATTATTAGCCAGCCCCGAGAATATGTTTACGGCGGTGGTGGTGGTGGTGGTGGTGGTGGTGATGGTGGTGGTGGTGATGGTGGTGGTGGTGGTGATGGTGGCACTCTTCATTAAGGGTGGAGGGTGGTGGCTCTAACACACCCCCCCCCCCCCCCACCACACACAAAGGTCTTCACGACGTCGACAAGCTTGAGCAATGATGGAGAGAGAGAGAGAGAGAGAGAGAGAGAGAGAGAGAGAGAGAGAGAGAGAGAGACCAAAACAAACTCCTTATCCTGTCATCTCTCTCCTCTCACTCCTCTTCCTCCTCCTCCTCCTCTCACTCCTCTTCCCTCTCTTCTCAGTTCTCTCTTCTTTCTTCTCACTCCTCCTTTCTCTCCTTTTACTTATCCTTCCTCTCTTTTTCTTTCCTCCCCTCTCCTTCTTTCCTCTCCTCTCACTCCCCCATACAAACACACACAAACAAGTAAAACACACACACAAACAAGGAAAACACACACACACACACAAACAAGTAAAACACACACACAAACAAGTAAAACACACACACAAACAAGTAAAACACACACACACAAACAAGTAAAACACACACACAAACAAGTAAAACACACACACACAAACAAGTAAAACACACACACACAAACAAGTAAAACACACACACAAACAAGTAAAACACACACACAAACAAGTAAAGCACACACACAAACAAGTAAAACACACACACAAACAAGTAAAACACACACACAAACAAGTAAAACACACACACACAAACAAGTAAAACACACACACACAAACAAGTAAAACACACACACAAACAAGGAGCGGACATAAAGCAGCGAACTCAAAAGTAAAATGCATTCCTGTACAGAGTGAGAGTATGCAGATTAGAAAAATGCATTTACAGGGGGTAAGAATGCATTGAATAACGTAATGCACTGCAGCTCTGACCACCGTGATGCTGCAGGAATATTTCACTTGTATTTATTTTTATTTATTTATTTTTTTTTGGGGGGGAGGGGGAGAGGGGGGAGGGGGGAGGGGGAGGGGGGGAGGGGAGGGGGGAGGGGGAGGGGGGTTACGTCAGTCTCGTTCTGTAAATGATTCTTGACTGATGTAATGGTTGGCTGACTGATTCACTGATTGGACGACTGATTCACTGATTGGATGACTGATTCACTGTGTGGCTAACTGGTTCACTGATTGGCTAATTGATTCACCGATTAGCTACCTGATTCACTAATTAGCTACCTGATTCACAAATTAGCTGACTGATTCACTGATTGGACGACTGATTCACTGATTGGCTGACTGATCCACTGATTGGCTGACTGATTCACTTATTGTTTCGCTGGATAACTGACTCAATTAATAATACACTTACTGAATTATTTACTGACATTGCTTAAAATAACTAGATGAGACGACAGTTTGCCTTCATTAAGTGTAAGTGACTGTTGTACTCCTTAGGTAGGCAGGTAGATGGACTGACTGTTGACTGGAGGGATTAAGACAGTGTAAGTCACTGTTGTACACCTTAGGTAGACAGGTAGATGGACTGACTGTTGACTGGAGGGAGTAAGACAGTGTAAGTGACTGTTGTACACCTTAGGTAGACAGGTAGATGGACTGACTGTTGACTGGAGGGGAAGAGACAGTATAAGTCACTGTTGTACTCCTTAGGTAGGCAGGTAGATGGACTGACTGTTGACTGGAGGGATTAAGACAGTGTAAGTCACTGTTGTACACCTTAGGTAGACAGGTAGATGGACTGACTGTTGACTGGAGGGATTAAGACAGTGTAAGTCACTGTTGTACACCTTAGGTAGACAGGTAGATGGACTGACTGTTGACTGGAGGGAGTAAGACAGTCTCCTTTCACTCATTGTAAGAGTGTTGTTGTATTGTTAGGCGCCTCACTACCATCGACCCATACTGCCAGGCCTTTATGTTGTTCCTCTCACACACACACCCCTTCTTCTTCTTCCTCCTCCTTCTTCTTCTTCCTCCCTAGACACACACATCTCCCTCAACCATCCCTTCTTCTTCCTCCTCCTTCTTCTTCTTCCTCCCTAGACACACACATCTCCCTCAACCATCCCTTCTTCTTCCTCCTCCTTCTTCTTCTTCCTCCCTAGACACACACATCTCCCTCAACCATCCCTTCTTCTTCCTCCTCCTTCTTCTTCTTCCTCCCTAGACACACACATCTCCCTCAACCATCCCTTCTTCTTCCTCCTCCTCCTTCTTCTTCCTCCCTAGACACACACATCTCCCTCAACCATCCTTCTTCTTCTTCTTCTTCTTCTTCTTCTTCCTTCTTCTCTTCCTCCTCCTCTTCATAGGGTAGGAGGCATCTAGCCACTTCGAGGGAGGAGGAGAAATCGATATAACTTGAAAAATACGGAGAAGGAGAGAGAGAGAGAGAGAGAGAGAGAGAGAGAGAGAGAGAGAGAGGGGGGGGGGAGAATAACACACACACACACACACACACAAGACTCACTCCTTAATACACACCCCTCACCCCTCACCCCTCTACACCCCTCACCCCTCACCCCTCTACACCCCTCACCCCTCACCCCTCTACACCCCTCATCCCTCTCCCCTCACCCCTCACCCCTCTACACCCCTCACCCCTCACCCTTCCACTCTACACCCCTCACCCCTCTACCCCCCTCCACTCTACACCCCTCACCCCTCTACACCCCTCACCCCTCTACACCCCTCACCCCTCTACACCTCTCACCCCTCTACACCCCTCACCCCCCCTCACCCCTCACCCCTCTACACCCCTCACCCCTCTACACCCCTCACCCCTCTACACCCCTCACCCCTCACCCCTCTACACCCCTCACCCCTCACCCCTCTACACCCCTCACCCCTCTACACCCCCTGACCGATGACGTGGGATAGAGGACAGAGTCAAGAGACATCCGAGAATCTGTGTGGTGGTGAGGCGGAAGATGATGACTGTGTACCTACGGGGAGAGGGAGAGAGAGAGGGATGGAGAGGGAGGGAGAGGGAGGGTGAGAGGGAGGGAGAGGGAGGGAGAGAGGAAGGGGGAGGGGGAGAGGGAGGGAGAGAGGAAGGGGGAGAGGGATGGAGAGGGAGGGGGAGAGGGATGGAGAGGGAGGGGGAGAGGGATGGAGAGGGAGGGGTAGAGGGATGGAGAGGGAGGGAGAGAGAGATAGAGAGGTTAGGGGAATGGGGAGAGGGATGGAGAGGGAGAGGGAGGGCATTCCTGTCACAGCATCAGCAAGCCTCTTCCATCATGTTGTGTGTGTGTGTGAACCAGAGAGAGAGAGAGAGAGAGAGAGAGAGAGAACAAATTTAAAGAAGACAAGGACCGGGACACACAACCCACACAATCAGACAACCTAAAACACATATTGTCTCAGATTTTGTCAAGAGCAAGAATAGTGAATCTCTCTCTCTCTCTCTCTCTCTCTCTCTCTCTCTCTCTCTCTCTCTCTCTCTCTCTCTCTCCGGCTTACACACACCCCCCACAGGTTATGTTTGAACGAGTAATAATAAATGCATAGCTTCATAGATTGTAATTAATTCCTCCGTTTGATATCGTCTGTTGCTTTATTGTTATCATTCATTCCTGATATCCTGGGAAGCTTTTGTTTAATCATAGAACATTAATCACTATTGTTTGATGCTTTCGTTAATTATATATACCTTATCATACCTGGTCTTGGTTAAACACTCTCTCGTTGAACATATCTGGTCTTGGTTAAACACTCTCTCGTTAAACATATCTGGTCTTCGTTAAACACTCGCTTGTTAATTGTAAATACATTATTATACCTACTTCGTTAAACACTCTTTCGTTAAACATATTAGGTCTTCGTTAAACACTTTCTCGTTAAAAGACATTTAATCATTCTTGTTCTACGTTAAAAACTATCTCGTTAAACGCACTCTCGTTGGTGGGGGTCGTAGTGTGACCTCTGGCCTCTTGACCTGTGTAATAAATTCTACATTAGGTCAAAGGTTAAGGTCACACTATTAATAAAAAGAAGGGCATACACTGATGCAATGCTCAAGTCTAGTATATATTGGCATTTCTTTCTTACTTCACTGATCTGATATTTTCCCCCGTAGTAATGAGGATGTTTTGTCGTTCTAGAATCAATTGACTTTATGGTGAGATTATGTGAGATTATGTGAGATTATGTGATTCCCTTATGTGATTCCCTTATGTGATTCCCTTATGTGATTCCCTTAGTCCTTTACCTGATTCCCTAGTGTTATTTCCCGTATGTAATTTCCCTTATGTGAATGTGTTTTATATTTGTAATTCAAATTAAATTTATATTTTATAGACTAATAACCCGGAGCAATTATTAATGTTTTTATATAAATGTTAATACTGTAAAGAGTCTCTCTCTCTCTCTCTCTCTCTCTCTCTCTCATTTACATATTTTTTACTTCAATAATGGTGTTATGTAAAGTGTGATTTATGTTTTAGGTCTTGTTGTTATGAGAGTAAATGTTTATGTTTTGTGAAGTGAACAGGAGGTGATAAAGTTACCTGAGATCCGGAACCATAGCCTAACCTAACCTAACCCAACTTAATCTAATATAACCTAACCTAACCTAACCTAACCTAACCTAACCTAACCCAACTTAATCTAATATAACCTAACCTAACTTAAAAAACTAACCTAACTTAGCCTAACAGACAGACAGACGCCTTAACTCGGAACCCTGAAGACGAGAGAGACGCTGAGGCTGTTGTTCCTCCACCTGTTGCATGCCGTGACCCTGGTGGGGGGGGGGGGGGGGGGGGGGTGAGGTGGGGGTGAGGTGGGGGTGAGGTGGGGGTAAGGGAGGGGTGAGGTGGGGGTGAGGTGGGGGTGAGGTGGGGGGGAGGGAGAGGTGAGGTGGGGGTAAGGTGGGGGTGAGGTGGGGTGGGGGTGAGGGGGGGGTGGGGGAGGGTTGATGTGGGGGTGGGGGTGAGGGAGGGGTGAGGTGGGGTGGGGGTGAGGTGGGGTGGGGATGGGGGGTGAGGTGGGGGTGAGGAAGGGGTAGAGATGAAAAGGGGTGAGGTGGGGGTGAGGTGGGGGTGAGGGAGGGGTAAGGTGGGGGTGAGGTGGGGGTGGGGATGGGGGGTGAGGTGGGGGTGGGGATGGGGGGTGAGGTGGGGGTGGGGTGAAGGGGTAGAGATGAAAAGGGGTGAGGTGGGGGTGAGGTGGGGGTGAGGGGGGGGTGAGGGAGGGGTGAGGTGGGGGTAAGGGAGGGTAAGGTGGGGGTGAGGTGGGGGTGAGGGAGGGGTGAGGTGGGGGTGGGGGTGAGGTGGGGTGGGGATGGGGGGTGAGGTGGGGGTGAGGAAGGGGTAGAGATGAAAAGGGGTGAGGTGGGGGTGAGGTGGGGGTGAGGTGGGGGTGAGGGAGGGGTAAGGTGGGGGTGAGGTGGGGGTGAGGTGGGGGTGGGGATGGGGGGTGAGGTGGGGGTGGGGATGGGGGGTGAGGTGGGGGTGGGGTGAAGGGGTAGAGATGAAAAGGGGTGAGGTGGGGGTGAGGTGGGGGTGAGGTGGGGGTGAGGGAGGGGTGAGGTGGGGGTGAGGGAGGGGTGAGGTGGGGGTAAGGGAGGGGTAAGGTGGGGGTGAGGTGGGGGTGAGGGAGGGGTGAGGTGGGGGTGAGGGAGGGGTGAGGTGGGGGGGAAGTAAACATATACTGTACATCACACACCACTCTCTCACAGGTAACGGTAGACACTAATTAACCTGCTGGTCTCACCGCCTAGTCTTCCACCTGGTTGGTCTTGATGGTGGCCGGGCACGACGGGTGTGTTGTCTCAACCATAATGTTTCTTGGCTGAATAACTTTAACCAACTAAAATTGACTATTATCTTAGATGGATCAGCAAGATGTAGTTATATTTATCTGCTAAGTTGACTGGTTGACCGATTTCCTGGCTGACTGGTTGACTGACTTTTTGGTTGATTGGTTGACTGACTTCCTGGTTGACTGACTGTGTACCATCATAGTAGTCAATTGTATCTTAATATATGCACGTTTATATACAAAGGTTTCCTAATCAATTAACAAAGTTCTTTTATCTCTTTTCCAGGTGAGTGGCCGACGACCTGTGATGGCTCTGGTAGGTCAGATCTACTGATGTTTTGATCATACTGTACCTCACAGGTAAGCCAGCGGTCTCTAAGCTCCACCTATCATATCCCTACATGACTTTCAAAGCTATAGTCATTGGCTGGGAGAGTCAGAGTCATATAGAAACGCAGAGGCTTCATGTTTGTGCACGAGTCCAGCTCAGTCAGCCAATGACTGTAGGTTTGACAATCATCCAGGGTTATGATAGGTGGAGCTTAAAGACCCCTGGCTTATCTGCGAGAGATAGAACACTGGGAGAACTACCCTGAACTAGTCTTAACCTAACTTTACTTAACCTAGCATAACCTACTGATTAACTCAACCTAACCTAACCAAACCTACCGATAAATTAACCTAACCTAACCTATCTTAATTTATCTCCAACATAAAAGTAGACCCAACTCGACTTAATCTAACTACAGCTTCCTTTACCCTAACCTAACCTAACCTATCCCTATTTCCGGTATTTTATCTCCACCACCCCGAGGCAAGAGACCCACCCCCGCCCCTACACCGCTTCCCCCCCCCCCGTACACCGGCCCCCCATGCCCACCGCCCCCCCCGCCCCTACACCGCCCCCCCCCGCCCCTACACCGCCCCCCCCGTCCCTACACCGCTCCCCCCGTCCCTACACCGCTCCCCCCGCCCCTACACCGCTCCCCCCGCCCCTACACCGCCCCACACCGCTCCCCCCGCCCCTACACCGCTCCCCCCGCCCCAACACCGCTCCCCCCGCCCCTACACCGCTCCCCCCGCCCCAACACCGCTCCCCCCGCCCCAACACCGCTCCAGGCAGGTCCCCATATCGGTCAACGGCAGTAAATATCAACATGACATTTCGTTGATGGAAAGAAAGTCGATAGTTTGGCCACTGACTTCCCTCCCTGCTTCATCATTCCTTCTTCCATCATTTCTTCCTTCTTCTGCTTCTTTTTTTCTTCACTCTCTCTCTATCTCTCTTTTTATCTTTCATATGTTATCTCTTATCCATATTTCTCTGAGTCCCCTTCCCCTTCTCTCTATCCCTCTATCTTATCTCCTTCCAAACCTCCACCCCTCCTCTCTCACCCTCCCTCTCTCTCTCTCTCTCTCTCCCTGTCTCTCTCCCTCACTTCCTGCCTTCCCTCTATCTCCTCTCCTTCCCTCCCTCCACCCTCGTTCCTTCTCTCGCTCCCTCCACCCCTCACTTCCTTCCTCCCTTCCACCCCTCTATCCTATCTCCCCCTCTCACATTTCACCCGTCTTTTCTCTCCTCTCTCCCTCCCTCCTCCCTTCCTCCCTCCTTTTATGTCCACAACTCGTGAACCAAAAATCCTATAACATTGTATTTTTCCCTCCTCCTGAGAGACTTTCCTCCCCTGAGACACGGACGGACTTTCCTCCCCCCCCCCCCCGACACACGGACGTACTCCCCTACCCCCCCGACACACGGACGTACTCCCCCTACCCCTGAGACACGGACAGACTTTCCTCCCCCTGAGACACGGACGGACTTTCCTCCCCCTGACACACGGACGGACTTTCCTCTCCCCCTGACACACAGACGGACATCTTCGGGACAACTTTCAGACAGGATGAGTTATCTGACCAAGTAATCGACCAAATAAAAAAATAAATTGGCGATTTTTTTCCAAGAGTTAATCAGTCACAGGAAGTAGTCACTGGATTTATATTTTTATTCTCTAGTTTTTTGTTTATATATTTTTGTTTTAATGTAATTGATTAGGGGGGGGGGGGGGTCTTGGCTGGAGGCGAATAAAGGGAAAGGGAAAAGGGATAATTGAGGTAATAAATGTTGTAGATACTCGACTGAAATAAAGGAATAAACTGTGATTTTTACATAATTTTTACTTTATATTATATGCGTAAATAAATAAATCAAAATACGTTACAATAAAATAAATCTTCTTAATAACTGGTTGATTTATTTTACTGTCAATTACCACCAGAAGTTTTTTCCCTCGAGTGAGTTTAACGTTTGGTCTTAAGACTTAAAGGGGGAATAACTCTCTCTAAAATGTTCTCAGCAGAGGATCAGTTTTTCTCTATATTTCCAAAATAACTTCTTTATGTCGTTGAAAATGTCTTTTAAAATGGTCGCCCCGTCTTATATATTGCATGGCCTTAGGGAGGGGGGGGTGGGGGAAGGGAGGGGGAGGGAGGGGGAAAGGGAGGTGGAGGGAGGGGAGGGGAACGTTAGGGTGGAGGAGGAAAAGGAAATAGGGAAGGAATGATGAAGAAGGGGAGGAGGGAAGTGAAGAGGATGAATGGAAGAGCTGGGGAAACGGGAGAGGAAGAAGGAAGGAGGAATAAGTAGTGGGATGGAAACATAGGGGGGGGGGAGGAGACGGGAGGAAGGAGAGGGGCAAGAGGAAGGGGGGGAAGGCGAGGGCGAACAGATAAGCGGAAGGAGAAGGGGAGGAGGAGGAGGAGGAGGAGAGGGAATAGATTCTTCGACGTAAAATGAATGTTCCTGTTTTGATGCTGTCAATGAATGTGTAAGGCAACAGTACTCCTCATTAAACATAAACAATAAAAGGTCATCCTCAATGTTCAACGAATATAAACAAACGAAAACAAAACCTAAATCATTAACAGGCTAAGTTCATCGCCAGTGACCAACGAGGACATCATTGAACAGAAATAAACCAAGTCTTTCCACGACGATCACCCAAATGGCCAGCGGTACCTTGGAACAGTTCATCAGGTAGTCGATAAATGAGGAGGGGTCCAGGCAGTGTGTGTGTTTGAGGGGCTCCAGTTAGGGCAGACCAACTAGCTGAGGGGTAAAAGTACTCTCTTGGTGGGAGGAGACTTGTTCTTCTTCTTTTTCTTCTTGTTATTAATCTTGTTCTTATTTTTTGTTCTTATTGTTCTTCTTTTATTTCCTCTTTTGCTTCTCATTTCGCTCTTTGATACTGCTGCTACCAAAATAACTACCACTGCTATTACTACTACTACTACAATAACTACCACTACTACTACAATAACTACCACTATTACTGCCATTACAATAACTATCACTACTACTAAAACAGAAATAAAGGGAAAATTAAACAGAAAACCCGCGAGAAAAGTCAAATAAATAAGAGAAAAGAAGACAGGAAGAGAGACAGGTAATGGACTCAATAAGACAGTACAGTAAGAGCTTCAAGCAGCCGTTCATGTGATTGCCAATGAAGCCTCCCGTTGCTGAAGCCTCCTGAAGGAACCCCAGATTGAATAAGAGTCCTTCAGGTGAGCGGTTCCGAGGAGGCTTCCCAACCTGAGTTTAATTTGGATCGGAATTTTGATTGCCCGCCGGGGATTGGATTGGATGGTTGGTTTAAGATGGTTTATGTTTTGGGTTTAAACACGATAGCGAGAGAGAGGGAGACACACACACACACACACACACACACACACACACACACACACACACTAATTGGACTGTCTCCTGCACTACACCACACCTTGATAAGTATAGGTGACGAGAGGAGGGGGAGGTGACATACACACACACAGACGATGACAAACTTCTAAATAACTCCTGGTTATCTACAGGTGTGTGTGAGGGGGAGGAAGGTCTCTTAATTACCATCCTCACCTGTAACTTCTTCACCAGATGTCAGAGGTTAGGTTAGGTGAACTTTTCAATCTCGTAATGTTTGTGGTAATTAGTTTTGCATATAATAATAATAATAATAATAATAATAATAATAATAATAATAATAATAATAATATTCCAGTTGTCACTAAATATGATACATAAACCCCATAATGTAATCTCACGTATATAATTTGCACCTCAGCAGATACATAAGTGATATTACTCCTCCACGTGTCACCATGTATCAAGGGACACATATAATCTCTCTGATTCACTCCTAATGTCAGGTGAAGCTGGGTGATACCCGGGGTTCCTTAATGTGTTTCTAGAGCGTTGCTGATTGGTCCAATGAGTCCCAAGGAGAGACACTGATTGGTTGTTTCTGTAAGGAGGGCGGAGCTTGTGACGTCATGTGTTTATGTATTACCCCATGGCTCCAGTGTTCGTGGTGGCTGAGATACGGAGAATAAAACAATGATAAACGACTGTAAATAGAAAACGAAAGATAAACAGAGGTTATTGTTTCCACATTAGTTGACTGACACATTAACCCTTGACCTTCAGTGAATCATGACCTTGCCGCCCTAGATATTGATTCAGTAGACCATGATGACTATAACAGGAGGGGTAGGGAGTAGGAGACTAAGGGGGGAAGGAGGTAGGAGGAATCTTAGAAAACTTCAGAAGATGAACAGAATGCCGGTGATAATGATTAGGTTAGGTTAGGTTAGGTTCCCGGGTCGAGGTCTTGGTAGGGAGGGCGTTCCGGTAATCACTCCGTCAGAGATAGATTGAGTGACTCAGCGGGAGAGTGGTAGAGAGAGATAGATGAAGGTGAATGGAGAGAGACATTACTGAGAGAGATGAATCGTGAGAGAGAGGGAGACAGAGAGAGAGAGATAGATAGAGAGAGAGAGAGAGAGACAGAGGGAGACAGAGAGAGAGAGATAAAAACCTTAGTTTAAGTTTTTGGGAAAAGTAGGTAGATTACAGGCTACAGGTCGTGAAATATAGGTTACAGGTCACAAATTACAGGTAACAGGTCACAAATTACAGGTAGCAGGCCACAAATTACAGGTAACAGGTCACAAATTACAGGTAACAGGTCACAAATTACAGGTAGCAGGCCACAAATTACAGGTAACAGGTCACAAATTACAGGTAACAGGTCACAAATTACAGGTAACAGGTCACAAATTACAAGTAACAGGTCACAAATTACAGGTAACAGGTCACAAATTACAGGTAACAGGTCACAAATTACAGGTAACAGGCCACAAATTACAGGTAACAGGTCACAAATTACAGGTAACAGGTCACAAATTACAGGTAACAGGTCACAAATTACAGGTAACAGGTCACAAATTACAGGTAACAGGTCACAAATTACAGGTAAATACAGCAGGTAGGGAGCACAATGAGTTGCCGTCAGGTGAGAACTAACATATTATTAGAGGCTGTTGCTTTAGTCTGGCTCCAACACCTGACGAGGCTTACACACACACACACACACACACACACTCACTCACTCACTCACTCACTCACTCACTCACACACACACACACACACACTCACTCACTCACTCACTCACACACACACACACACACACACACACACACACTCACTCACTCACTCACACACACACACACACACACACACACCACTAATGTTGATGCTGTGTAAGTGAGGGTAAAAGTGATGCCCCTCTGTATGTAAATGACTTGTATCATTAATGAAAAACATTTTGTAATCAGTAGATGATTTTTTTTTTGGGGGGGGGCGGGGGGGGTAGGAGGGGCGGGGGGGGTAGGAGGGGCGGGGGGGGTAGGAGGGGCGGGGGGTAGGAGGGCTGAGGGGAGGAGGGGTGAGGGGAGGAGGGGTGAGGGGAAGTTAATATGAACAATGTAGTTTAATTCTATAGTTTGTATTTGTTTTTTCCGTTTTATTATGCCAGTAAATATTGACGTTTGGTATTATTAGATTAGTTTTTGTTTTGTCTGTGTTTGTATTATATTTATCAATGTATTTGTTTATTATTCTTTCGTTTGTTACGTTGTTGTAGTCTCTGTCATACACACTCAACCCCCCCCCCCCTCTCTCTCTCTCTCAACCCCCCCTCTCTCTCTCTCTCAGTACCCCTCTCTACCCCTCTCTCTCTCTCAGTACCCCTCTCTACCCCCTTCTCTCTCTCTCTCAGTACCCCTCTCTACCCCCTCTCTCTCTCAGTACCCCTCTCTACCCCCTTCTCTCTCTCTCTCAGTACCCCTCTCTACCCCCCTCTCTCTCTCTCAGTACCCCTCTCTACCCCCTTCTCTCTCTCTCTCAGTACTCCTCTCTACCCCCTCTCTCTCTCTCTCAGTACCCCCCCTCTCTCAAGGGGTAACAGTAGGTGGGAGACACTGGTATAACCACATGTTAGCGAGGAACGTGTGAATAAATTGGTGTAAAGTCTTGAGTGAGAGTTCAAACGCTGCAGGTAAACACACTTGGTGATGACGTCAGGGCAGGGATCTCAATGACGTCAGGAGGTCTGTGTTGGGCAATGGTGTAGGAGAATTGAGTATAGTCATGGTAGGACTTTATTATTATTATTATTATTATTATTATTATTATTAACCTCGCGTTTTTCCCAAGTTAAACCAAATCTATATATACAGTAAATCTCTCTCTCTCTCTCTCTCTCTCTCTCTCTCTCTCTCTCTCTCTCTCTCTCTCTCTCCACCCCAGTACCTCACACAGGGGTTCAGATCGGTAAACAAACGCCCCAGCGCCTTCTCTCTCTCTCTCTCTCTCTCTCTCTCTCTCTCTCTCTCTCTCCAGTACCTCACACAGGGGTTCAGATCGGTAATCAAACGCCCCAGCGCCTTCTCTCTCTCTCTCTCTCTCTCTCTCTCTCTAGCCCCAGTACCTCACACAGGGGGTTCAGATCGGTAATCAAACGCCCCAGCGCCTTCTCTCTCTCTCTCTCTCTCTCTCTCTCTCTCTCTCTCTCTCTCTCTAGCCCCAGTACCTCACACAGGGGGTTCAGATCGGTAATCAAACGCCCCAGCGCCTTCTCTCTCTCTCTCTCTCTCTCTCTCTCTCTCTCTCTCTCTCTCTAGCCCCAGTACCTCACACAGGGGTTCAGATCGGTAAACAAACGCCCCAGCGCCTTCTCTCTCTCTCTCTCTCTCTCTCTCTCTCTCCACCCCAGTACCTCACACAGGGGTTCAGATCGGTAAACAAACGCCCCAGCGCCTTCTCTCTCTCTCTCTCTCTCTCTCTCTCTCTCTCTCTCTCTCTCTCTCTCTAGCCCCAGTACCTCACACAGGGGTTCAGATCGGTAAACAAACGCCCCAGCGCCTTCTCTCTCTCTCTCTCTCTCTAGCCCCAGTACCTCACACAGGGGGTTCAGATCGGTAATCAAACGCCCCAGCGCCTTCTCTCTCTCTCTCTCTCTCTCTCTCTCTCTCTCTCTAGCCCCAGTACCTCACACAGGGGGTTCAGATCGGTAATCAAACGCCCCAGCGCCTTCTCTCTCTCTCTCTCTCTCTCTCTCTCTCTCTCTCTCTAGCCCCAGTACCTCACACAGGGGGTTCAGATCGGTAATCAAACGCCCCAGCGCCTTCTCTCTCTCTCTCTCTCTCTAGCCCAGTACCTCACACAGGGGTTCAGATCGGTAAACAAACGCCCCAGCGCCTTCTCTCTCTCTCTCTCTCTCTCTCTCTCTCTCTCCACCCCAGTACCTCACACAGGGGTTCAGATCGGTAAACAAACGCCCCAGCGCCTTCCTGTGGTTGTATTTCAGCATAAAAAACAAAAGAGCATCGAGCGGTGTTTCATGCAGGCTACAACACCGAGGAATCCGCAATTAATTACAATATTTTCTGACGGTGGATGTGTGCTCCATGGGTGAGTCGTTCTGACGGTGGATGTGTGCTCCATGGGTGAGTCGTTCTGACGGTGGATGTGTGCTCCATGGGTGAATCGTTCTGGTATTAGCTGCGGGTGTGAGGAAATTAATCCCGCGCCCGCTTCAAACACTCATCAGGTTTCAGTATTAAAAAAAAATACATAAATTAACATTATTTTCGAGACTAGTTGAGGATGAATTAAATATATTGATTTTATGTTCGGATTAAAATGCAATAAAGTAAGTTAATTTAATTTAATAATTCACTGGGTTAAAATAAAGTGATTAATTAGTATTTTCTATAGATAAAGATGGAGAGATTTGCATACATTAGTTGACAACAGTTCATCTTTGTTCTCTCTCTCTCTCTCTCTCTCTCTCTCTCTCTCTCTCTCTCTCTCTCTCTCTCTCTCTCTCTCTCCATAAGTCGTTCTCGTTACAGTGTTCTTAAAGGTCAAGATATTTTTGCTTATAACAGCCTATGACCTTAACCGCCTCACTCCTCTCTTCTTCACCTGTATGGAATGACGTCACCCAACCCACCTGTCAACATGCAACCCACCTACCCACATACAGCCCACCTGCCAACATCCGACCCACCTGCCAACATCCGACCCACCTGTTGTTTTTATTACCTGATATCGATCCTGTCTACACAAACACACACACACAAACACCAATATGAAAATAAGGACCAAAGTGCCTTGAGAATGAGATATGCTAGGTGACGTAACAGAAGATCTACAATAAAACAGATGATTGGTTGATGATTGATGACGTAACTAAAACAAGAGCCAATCAACTAAAGATCCTCAGGGAAGCAGTATGTTGCCAAGTAGGATATTTTAGTTCATTGTTTTTTCTTTCTATAATGCGTTTACCCTTTGCATACGGAGGAACACGAACACAACTTTAGTGGCCAGTAATTAGCAGAACACTAATAGACCTTGGAATATTATCAGGGTAATGTGAAACTCTTAATTAGTGTTTGATATTGAGGACGTGATTGGTGGAGAGGGTTGCCACTTGTTTCTTTTGCCTGATAAGGTGAGTTGAGTTTCCTGTTAGTTATATCACACACACACACACACACACACACCAAACTGAGGACGGAGGAAAAGAGAAAACTAAATTTGTTAAGGAAGGTTCAATGGGTCAGGATCTCTCTCTCTCTCTCTCTCTCTCTCTCTCTCATTACAACAACTATCACAACCTCTTGATCAATTGTAAGAAATACCATAACTACCACTATCCATAAACATTATCAGCCAATAACTACAACCACCACCACTACAACTACTACTCCCAACACTTGTGAGAGAGGAGAGAAGGGTGGTGAAAGGTGAGGGAGAAGCAAGAGAAGAGGGATAGGGTCTGAGAGGAAATGAATAGAAGGAGGGAGAGGAAAGAGAGAGAGAGAGAGACGGAAAAGATGAAGAGAGGGAGGAGAGGAAGAGAATGGGAAAAGAAGGAATAAGGGTATGGAAAGGGAGGGAGGGAGAGAGGGAGGGGGAGAGGGAGGGAGAGAGGGAGGGGGAGAGGGAGGGAGAGAGGGAGGGAGAGAGGGAGAGACAGAGGGAGGGAGAGGCGTGCTAGGGGAGATAGGCTAATGATGCGTGTATAGCTGCCACAGGAGACCGGCCCGGGATCAGCTGGTGGTGGAAGGTGGTAGGGGCCAGCTGTGGTTGGTAGTGTGGGGGGCCAGCTGTGGTTGGTAGTGTGGGGGCCATCTGTGGTTGGTAGTGTGGGGGCCAGCTGTGGTTTGTAGTGTGGGGGCCAGCTGTGGTTGGTAGTGTGGGGGCCAGCTGTGGTTGGTAGTGTGGGCGCCAGCTGTGGTTGGTAGTGTGGGGGCCAGCTGTGGTTGGTAGTGTGGGGGCCAGCTGTGGTTGGTAGTGTGGGCGCCAGCTGTGGTTGGTAGTGTGGGCGCCAGCTGTGGTTGGTAGTGTGGGCGCCAGCTGTGGTTGGTAGTGTGGGGGCCAGCTGTGGTTGGTAGTATGGGGGCCAGCTCTGGTTGGTAGTGTGGGGGCCAGCTCTGGTTGGTAGTGTGGGGGCCAGCTGTGGTTGGTAGTGTGGGGGCCAGCTGTGGTTGGTAGTGTGGGGGCCAGCTGTGGTTGGTAGTGTGGGGGCCAGCTGTGGTTGGTGGCAGAGGAACTTGTAGGAAAGTTAGGTATGAAGGCCTTACAGACATTCCAGAGAGAGAGAGAGAGAGAGAGAGAGAGAGAGAGAGAGAGAGAGAGAGAGAGGGGGTAAGTGGAGGTGGCAGGGAAAGGCCTCAGACACCTCGAGTCAGCAAAAGTTTACAACATCCTGAGTGTGTTGTGACGCCGTGAGATGAAGCTATTTTATACCTCCGGCCAGACACTATATACAGAGATACTTCTTATATATAAACAAAGATAATATTTATATATGTACTATGTATATTATATGTGTATAATATAAATACATACGTAAATAATGAAGTCATAATGTCATGTATTCACTGGTATGAAATTACATATAATACCAATCAAATCTATTACGTAAATGACGTTTGGTTATTTCCAGGTTAAGATAAACTACAATAATAAAAAATAACACCTCTTTTCTTACCTCTCCTCCTCCTCCCTCGACCAATCGTAGGAACTCCCTCAACAAACCTTTCAAAATAATCTCTCAAATATCCCTCCGTAAGTCAGGTTCTCTCCCTAGATACGTGAGGTAGAGAGAGGAGAGGAGATAGGTGAAGTAATCGTAATATATCATCCTTTAGTAAATCCAGCCCCTCCCCCCCCAGCCCACCCTCATCCCCCAGCCCCTCCCCACACAACCCATCCCTCTCCCCACACCCCATCCCCAAGTACTAAGGTCTCCCCGGCACATCAACCTGAAGAAGGCGATGCAGAAGAAAGACCTGTTGCTTCACGCGGGAGGGTTCGAGCCTTACGGGTAGTGTGGGTGAAGTGAGGTACTTCTTCCCTACCTGACGACTTGTAGTTGAGATTGAACGGATGAGAGAAAGAAGATAAAAATGAAAGAATTAATGAAGGAAAAGAGAAACAGATGAGGAAATAATTATATAAAATAGGAATGAAAGAAGCGGTGAAGGGAAAGCACAAGACGAAGAAATGATGAAGGAATGAAAGAAATAGAATATGAATAAAGGACTAAAAGAAGAAAGCCGTCTCCCCTTTACTATCCACCGAGGCTCTTCCTCAGTAATCCGGGGCAGAAAAAAATCAATAATTCTGCGACAAATCCCTCACTTAGGCTGTGTTGATCCCCACCCAGCCACTCCCAGCTCACCCCCACCTCCTCCCAGTCCCTCCCAGTCCCACCCAGTCGCTCCCAGCCACCCCAGCCTCCCCCAGTGTCTCATAACTTCTCCCAGCTTACTCCCAGTCCCTCCCAGCTTTCTCTCAGCCTTTCCTAGTCCCTCCCAGCTTCCTCTCAGCCTCTCCTAGTCCCTCCCAGCTTCTACCACCATCTCATAGTTCCCATTCCTTTCCAGCTTCCTCCCAACTCCCTCCAAGCTCCCTCCTAGACCCCTCTCCCAGCTTTCCTAGACCCTTTTCCTCCTAGACCCTACTTTCACCCCCCAGCCCCTTATCCCAGCTTTCCTAGACCTCTCCCCCAGCAGCTCTATCTCAGCTTCCCTAGACCATTTCTCTTCTATACCCCAGTCCCAGCACCTCCTAGCCCCTTATCCCAGCTGTCCTAGACCCCTCTCGTAGCGCCCGTCTCCCCCAGCCCTACACCAGACATGTTTAGCTTACCTCCACACTCAAGACGATGCCGTATTTTAGTGGTCGAGCGCTAGGATGTGTCAGAAGGTTCCAGGTTATTCTTAGGGCGGCGCAGGATGTGTTAAATTGCCTCAAGGATGTCTAGGATGTTTGGAAATGTCTCAGGGATATTGAAGGATGTCTCAGTATGTTTCAGTGTGCCTCAATGTTCCTCAGTATGTCTCATGTGTGCCTCAGTATGGGTCAGTGTGTCTCAGTGTCTCTCAGTCTCAGTGTGTCTCAGTATGCCTCAGTGTTCCTCAGTATGTCTCAGTGTGCCTCAGTATGGCTCAGTGTGTCTCAGAATAAAATATGTCTCAGAATGCTTCACGATATGACTTAATACATCACCATGCCTTAGAATATCTCAGGGAAAAAAGTTCTCACCATCTCAAAATGTCTCAAAAATATCAAGAGATGTCAATAACTGTCTCAAAATGTCTCAAAAACAGACATATGGCTGATTAGTCCCGCGATCCACACTCATATTTTGTGTCCTATCTTTACGTGAGAGAGAGAGAGAGAGAGTAGAGTTATGAGAGAGAGAGAGAGAGAGAGAGAGAGAGAGAGAGAGAGAGATAAATGACGAGAAAGATACATACAGGGAGATATTTAGAGAGGAAGAGAGTGGAGATAAAAAGGGGAGAAGGGATAGGGGAGGGAGGAGGGAGGATTTACCTAGGGAGAGTTAGCGAGAGTGATGGGAGAGAAGGTGAGAGGAGGATCATGTGTTTTTTATAGGTAGAGGTGAGAGATGGTGGTAGGGGAGGTGGTGGTGGTGGTGGTGGTGGTGGTGGTGGTGGTGGTGGTGGTGGTGGTGGTAGTGGTGGTGATGGTGGTGGTGGTGGTGGTAGGGAGGTGGTGGTGGTGGTGGTGGTGGTGGTGGTAGTGGTGGTGGTAGTGGTGGTGGTGGTGGTGGTGGTAGTGGTGATGGTGGTAGTGGTGGTGGTGGTGGTGGTGGTAGCGGTGGTGGTAGTGGTGGTGGTGGTGGTGGTGTTGAATAATTGGTTTGTGTATATATTATTATCATCATCATCATCATCATCATCATCATCATCATTATTCAATTTTCCGAAGAAACGATCTTAATTTTTTTTTTCATCTGTCCACAACAAAAGGAAATAAGAAGCTTTAAATTTTGTAAAGTGAATTTAATTAAATATTTCCTTGTCTCAGGTGTCAACGGTGATGTAAGCTGTACTAGGGAGACTCACCTCACCGGAGCGTTAATTAACTTGTGAAACTACAGAGTCCAAGTGTAAATAATGGTGTGTGTGTGTGTGTGAAAATGCCCTTTAACCCCTTGTATTTCTATCTATCAAAACACACACACACACACACACACACACATACACACACACACACACACACACACACATACACACACACACACACATAGTAGACGACTAGGTAGAGAACTGAATATATAAAGCCTGCAGTTAAGGGGAAAGTAATGGATGACAGAATCAATGGGAGGGAAGGGGAGGTCAAGGGAAAGAATGAATGGGTTGATGGCGTCTGACAATAATGAAATGGGTAAAAAAAATGGGTTTAATGGGCCGTCAGGAATAGTAATGGGTTTGTTTACTTACTGGGTTTTATCTATTAGTTATTTTGTGTACCTTCTGTCTGTTTGTTTACCTTATCTTTGCTTGTTTGTTTGTTTACCTTCTGTCTATTTGTTTGTTTGTTTACCTTCTGTCTGCATGTGTGTGTTTGTTTTTTCACTTAACTATTTATTTTATTTAGAGTAACACAAAACATCAACGATTACCATCAAGTACTCATTGGTGGTGGGTCCTCCCGTCCCTGATGTCCTCCCGCCCCTGATGTCCTCCCGCCCCTGATGTCCTCCCGCCTCTGATGTCCTCCCGCCCCTGATGTCCTCCTGCCTCTGAGCTCCTCCCGCCTCTGATGTCCTCCCGCCCCTGATGTCCTTCCGCCCCTGATGCCCTCCCGCCCCTGATGCCCTCCCGCCCCTGAGAGAGAGAGAGAGAGAGAGAGAGAGAGAGAGAGAGAGAGAGAGAGACCGTAATTTCTTTTCCATGTAGCAAGACCCTGATTTCTGTAAGCTGTGGTTTTTCTTGAGAAAGGGGACCCTAATTCCCTGTACTTGAGGCCCTTCAGGTGTGAGTGGCCCTAATGATGGAGGGGCGGAGGGGGGGGGGGTGGGACTGTACTTAGACGTGGCAGGATAAGAGGTCCTTTACCAAGACGTGAAAAACAGCCTTTGTTTACTCCCTACAGCCGGTACCGGCTTTCCTCCTCTGAGGACAGTACATATAAGTGACACTCACGAATTGTAATGTCCTGGGCAGGGAAAGGAAGGGGGAGGGGAGGGGTGGGGGAGTGGGTAGGGGGTGAGGGGAGGGGAGGGGAGGGGATGATGGAGAGGTATGGGGAGAGGAGAGGGAAGGAGGTGGAGGAGGGGGGCGTGGGGAGGGGGTAGAAGGGAGGGATGGTCTTTGAAAATATAGGTATTTTTTTCGGCTTAGTGTAAGGATGTACAAACAGTTGTAGGGGATGATAGCAGTTGACAGACACACACACACACACACACACACACACAAGCTCATCTCATCAGCTCAGGCTAGACTTCTGATTAGTAGCCACAAGAATGAATCTCTCCTTCTCTCGTTTCTCCACGCGGAAATTTCGTTCATCCGGGGAGCAAACACGACCCGGTGAGGAAATTGGCCGAGAACTTCAGTCAAGAAATATTTCTCTGTGATCTCTCTGTCTCGATAATGATTCAGGCCTAATAATCTCTCTAGTATAACGAGCTAAAAGATCTCTCTGACCTTGACGATATAAATGTCTTGGTTAATATGTATATAAACATATGTTCTATATCATCTCTCAGCCTCAGCTACCTTCGTGGTTTTGTGTTTATCCAGTTTTGATTTAGATTACATCTGTTTATTTATCAGCACTGATTTATCTCACTGACTAATGCTATCCAATCTATTATCTCAATTACTTGTTAACATCCACTCTAACTTTTTCTGTCTCAATCCCCTGTCAGTAGTCACTTAAAGTCGATCCTCATCTCTGTTGGGAAATCTCTCTCTCTGAATCTCTGGACCGACTCTGTGTTCCAATCCCATTTGATATCTCTTTACAATCTGAATCTTTCGGCCGATCCTTTTGTAAGATATTGTCTCTTAAAGCGTTGCTATACTTCTTCGTGAGATTAAGTACATTAAGAGTGTTTTAATTTCTCGTAAGGTTGGGTACATTACGAGTTTACTAATTCCTCAACGAAAATTTTAGTCAAGGATCAGTCTAAAAATTGAAATAGAAGATTGAAACGTACATAAATGTATAATATGTATGACTGAGACTTGCATAAATGTATAATATGTATGACTGAGACTTGTGTAAATGTATAATATGTATGACTGAGACTTGCGTAAATGTATAATATGTATGACTGAGACTTGCGTAAATGTATAATATGTATGACTGAGACTTGTGTAAATGTATAATATGTATGACTGAGACTTGCGTAAATGTATGATATGTATAAATAAAACCTGGGAGAGGATATGAGTTTGTGAAGGACAGCAAGAGTCAGCACAGGATCTCTTCATCATGTGTGAGGCGCCTGGAGGAAGCGTCACTGACAACCTCTAAGGATATTTTGATTCCTTCCCTGAAAGTTTGGACGCATTTTATTTCCTCTTGGCTGAGTGATGTAAAAATAATAATAAATAAATAAGTGGTTGACTGTTCTTAGTTTTATGTTAATGTTTCCCCAACCCAAAAAATTTAACAGAATCTCGTTAATGTTAAAAGGAAATGCTTACGTGTTAGTAGGGAGTATTAACTGATATATAAAGGCACATGAAACACTCTTAATAATTCAAGACTTAATTTAATTCTCTCGTAAGTTAAAAATAAATGGGATTATATTAGAGAAACTTTATCTTAGTTCTTAGAAAATAAACTTTAAAAATTCGATTTTCTTAGAAGTGATGAAGGAAAAAAAGAGCAAATTTAGTGCTTAATAAACTTGTTGACAGCTTCAGCACATACACGTCATTAACAACGATAAAAACAACAATAATGACAACAACAATACTAAGGTCTTTCTTTAACTTTCATTTTGTATCTTTTTCGCTTACTTTCTTTAATTCAAATCTTGAAATACTCTCTCTCTCTCTCTCTCTCTCTCTCTCTCTCTCTCTCTCTCTATCTCTCTCTCTCTAATGAATCAGGCCACACCCTTGGAGAAAGTTTTGGAATATATTAGAACTTTTAAAACTTTGGTGAATAGAATGTTCCTTTCATCTACGGAAGAACATTCTGTTTTGAGTCGTCTTTTATAATCACGCCTGTTGGTCCAGTGAGAGAGAGAGAGAGAGAGAGAGAGAGAGAGAGAGAGAGAGAGAGAGAGAGAGAGAGAGAGAGAGAGAGAGAGAGAATTTGTTACACAGGTACACAACAAAACAACTCACATACATTTTTTCAGACGCACGACAACCTGCCTAAAGAACTCAGGTTAATTGGAAATAAAATATTTACACCTGTTAAACATTTGTCATGAGTAAGAATAAACGACTCGAAGATTATACAATTTTTCATACATTTACTTAAGGCACTATTTTCACAGGTAAGATTTCTAAATTATGCAGATTTTTCACAGGTTATAAAGGTATTTTCACAGGTAAGTTTTCTTAATTATACACCTTTATTATGTACTTATGGAAGATGATAGAGAGAGAGAAGAGAAAGAAAGATAAAGAGTGTAAGAGGAAAAATAAGAGAAAAGAAGAAAGCTAGAGAGAAAAGAGACAAAAAAAAGAGATATTGTGAGAAAGAAAGAAAGAATCAGGCCAATGTTTCCTATACTACCGTGGACATAACCAATGTGTGCCGTGCTCAGGGTTGCGGGAGGAGGCATGAAGCGTGAGGCTGTGTGTGTGTGTGTGTGTTCATATAATCAAGACCTGCCACTTCACTGAGTCCCTTATACTGTATTACCCAGGAGAGAGACGAGAAGAAATTTGTGTTTGATTTTACTCAGAGAAATGTAAGCCTAACCTAGCCTAGCCTAACCTAACCTAACAAAAACTAACCTAACGTATCCTAACGCTAACCTAGCCTAGCCTAACCTAACCTAACCTAACCTAAATGTATTACGAATTACGTGTAATCCTTGACTTCATAAAGTCCCCATAACATATTTACGGTTATGTCTATACTATAATGACTCCTCCTTAGGTATAGTCTTATAATATCATATCAAAAACAGAATATACATGTCAGTATTTTCCTGCCTGAGCGTCATAATAATATTTTATAGGAACTAAACATTTGCAAAATAACATTGAGTAATATGTGTATTAAGTTCCTAACCTTACTATGTTTAAATGTTTTTTTATCCTATTTCTATACCATGACGAGATAGATGGTCGTATGTTTACCTTATTTTCAAGGTAATGTTATTGTTACGATAGACGGTTTTATACTTACGTTAAAATAATCGAAAAAATCGAGAATCTAACACCGAAAATCCATCAACTATGCCAATAAATATATCTTAGTCACCCTTCTCCCGATTTCTGCTTTAGTGCGTTTTCTTTTACATTTTCTTTATTTTAAGGGATATTTATTATTTTCTCTCCTAATTATTGCTTCTTTCTCTCTTTCCCTACAGGTGAGTGGACCAACCGGGCAGGTGACCTTAGCAATATGGACTGGTAGTGAGTTCTGGAGAGTTTGGTGGGTGAATGGTTGTAGTTTGGGTTGAAATATTGACAAGTTATACGGAAACCTTATTGTTTTGTAGTGAAAAGAAAAAGAAACAGAAGAAACGAAGAAGTAAAAAATAGAAGAGAAAAAACAAGAATAAGAAAAATAAAAGCAACAAAAAGTAAAGAAAAAAATGCGGCCCTATAAATCTGTGACGAAATGGGAGTGACGTCATAGCCAAGAGGCATTTCCTCCACCAATCACGTTACTCTCGCGTCGCCAACCCCGGGAAATTGACTACCTGTAACCCTGAGGTGAATTATTAAGTTTTGTGCCTGTTAGGTAAAGTTACTCTCAGGAAAGGTCAGGTAAGGTGAGGTCAGGTCAGGTAAGGTTAGGTTAGGTTAGGTCAGGTTAAGGTTAGCTTAGCTCACGTGAGGTTAGGTAAAGTCAGGTAAGGTAAGGTAAGGTTAGGTGAGGTGAGGTGAGGTGAGGTCAGGTCAGGTCAGGTCAGGTCAGGTGTGTGTGTGTCAGAGTGGGTGACTGACTGGCAAGATTTTGGTTGAGTGAGTTCCTTATCCCACCAACAGATGTCAGAAGTGTCACCATGTCTCCCTCCCTCTCTTCCTCCCTGATTCTCCCTAATTCTCCCCCTTTTTCCCACCTACCCAGTACCTACCCTCCCTCCCTCCAGGGGCTCCATCTCCTCTCTTTCATTTTTCGAAATTCCATTTTTTCTTTAACCTTTGTGCTTCATATACTCGTATTTCTGTTCTCGTTCACAACTTAAGCTAACGAGGATGTGATCACCTCTCGTTCTTCAGTACATTATATGAGAGAAAGAATCACCCCACATAGACCTTAGTTCCAGGTTCTTCTGTTGTCTCCCGAGGAAGATTATTCACGGCAATATTAATTTTCGGGGGGTGGGGGGTAAGGGGAGGGAGGAAAGAGGGTTTAGTAAAGAGGGGAATCTACGTAGGTTTTCACTCAGCGTCCCCTCGGCCAGGCGGGGGGAAATGAGGGAGCGACCCACAGGAAGGCGCAAGATTGGTACCACACGCCCAGGGAAATGTGTGTCCCCTCCCTCCCTCCCCCCCCCTCCCTCCTTCCTTCCCTCCCTCCCTTCCTCCCTCCATCCCTCCCTCTCTCCATGCTTCCTTCTCTCTCCCCTCTCTTCACGCTTCCTTCCCTCACTACCCTCCCTGTATCCTTCCCTCCCTCCCTCCCCCCCTCTCTTCACGCTTCCTTCCCTCACTACCCTCCCTGTATCCTTCCCTCACTACCCTCCCTGTATCCTTCCCTCCCCCCCCCCCTCTCTTCACTCTTCCCTCCATCCCTCACTACCCTCCCTCCTTCCCTTACTCAATACACCAGGTGTCTTGCTGTGTGGCCTGGGTGAGCCTCGGGGGACCAATACCCGTGACCGTAATGCCTTGTATTATAACAGTCTCTCATCACTCAAGCTTCCCTAATTCACTATTGAAGTTTCTCTCTCCAATTAGATCCATTTCAAAACATTACTTCCTCCTCTAAAGCCCTCCTTCTCTCGTCTCCTCAAGGAAGTGCATCTTTGATCTCCTAAGTAAGGTTAATTTGTCCCTCATCTCATGTTAAGGTGGTCATTTTACCTGCCAGCATGACCTACCTTAATGATCTGACCTATATTTATACCCTGACCTACCGTATAGTCTTTGACCTTTCTTCTGTGACCGTTTATGTTAATTGAAAATGTGTGAATTAGCATGACTTTTTTGTAAGGGGGGGGGAGGGGGTTGGGTTAGATTAGGTTAGGGATGATTAGGTTATGTTGGGTTAAGTTAGGTGAGCTTATGTTGGTTAGGTTAAGGTTAGGATTGGTTGCGTTGGTTTGACTGAGGTTAGGTTAAGTAGAGTTAAGATAGGTTAGATTAAGTTGACTTTGGTTAGCTTAGGTTGAGTTACGTTAAATTTGATTAGGTTAAGTTAGATTGAGTTAAGTTAGGTTAGGTAGAGTTGAGTTAGGTTAGGGAGAGTTAAGTTAGGTTAGGTAGAGTTAAGTTAGGAGTTTAGAGGGAGGGAGGTTGAGGCGGCAGATATGTATAAACTTTACAGCGTATCGACTCCTTGATTGGCTACAACGATAATCTTCTTGACCTATTAGCTGCCAAGATGCGTCTCGTCTCCAATGATTGGAGCAAAAGGAGGTCTTTTTGATTTTCTGATTGGATACCACAACAACGTTTGTTGAGCTAACATTGGCTGGTTAAGGATGATCTCATCTGTGATTGGAGCAGCAGGAGGTTGTTACCATTGGCTGATGAAAGGAATTCTTGCGACGTTCATTATTATGTAAGTTGAATAAACACACACACACACACACACACACATACACCCTTAAGGAACTCACTTAAATCTCTACATCAGTCTACGAGAGCCACGTTACCCTCACTCAGCCTCCCAAAGAAGAGTGAAAAAAGTGAAAGCGTACCCCCCCCCCTTCTCTTACCCGTGTGTTGGGAAAGTAACATTATTAGTAGTTGTTGGAGAGAGTATTGTGAGCAAGATGGGGAACGGTGGAGAGCTGGGTGTAGAGAGGGGGTGAGGGGGTAGGGTGGGATGGGGTGTAGAGAGGGGAGTGAGGGGGTAGGGTGGGATGGGGGATGTAGAGAGGGGGGTTAGGAGGGAAAGTGGGATGGGGGTGTAGAGAGGGGGGTGGGAAGGTAGGGTGGGATGGGGGGTTTTGGGCCTACATGCATTGTTACTTTATAGGGAGTCGAGGTGGTGGATGGCCGAAGGAGGATGGATGGCAGGGTGGTGGATGGCAGGGGAGGGTGGCAGGGTGGTGGATGGCAGGATGATGGATGACAGGGTAGTGGATGGCAGGATGATGGATGACACAACGATGATATAACACCACAACATAGAAATCCAATTAAAAACAACTATTACACTAAACCAAACGCATACATCATACATTTAATTAATAATTCAATCACTATAAAACTATTTTGATATTTTTAGACGATTAAAATTAACCAAAAAAAGGTAAAGACATTTCAGCAATTAGTTTCTATAATTAAATGCTTCTCATATCAACAAGCCAAAGAGACATGTGGTGAATGTCTCGTTTAAAAAGATGTCTTTATCGGGTTAATCCCTCGTGAACATGGCTGACGTGACGCTCAGGGTGAAAAGGTTGTATATATATATATCACCAGGTTATGACTGAGCCTTCACACGTCCTCTGTCTCTTGTGTGTATAGCTATCCATGATGGTGTCTGTCTGTCTGTCTGTCTGTCTGTCTACATCGGCTGTGTCTTAGTAATTTCCCACCATAGCTTGTCTCCCTCCTGGTGACCTCCTCCTCCTGCTGCCCCTCCAGCTGGAGTTTCTCACGTCTCCCTCATGCAAGTCAAGTAAGAACCTCCTGATACAACCTCCCATGGCGTCTCTATCCATTGCTTTTTCTCTCACTTCAGATTTTTTTGTTTAGGTTAGGTTAGGTTAGGGTGTAGGACTCCATCAATCTCCTCCTTTGCCTCCTACTAGACAGATGTGTCAGGGAGTCCTTCTTCACTGTTTCATGTTCCCTCACTCAACAACAAAAACACTTAAGCGAGTCATTTGTTACATTTTTTCAGGAGGTGAGGAAGGTCTTCACTACAACTCGAGATGTATGGCTTAAGGAACAGGAAATGACGTTTTTTTAATGTGTGTCTGTATGTATATATGTCTGCGTGTTTCAGTCATGGTGTATGGCTAAGTTGTATATTGTGTAATTCTTGGGTCAGGTGTTTTATTACTCAATGTGTGTGTGTGTGTGTGTGTTGGCGGTGTATTTCTCAGCTACATATCGTATCCTACAGGTCAATCCCCTACGACGCCATTCGTTTACAATGTATGACGTCACTCAACACAATGACGTCACTGATGGTGCGCGGCGCTGTTGTCATCCTCGAGGTGGCTGGAGGTGCAACTCAACACACTAACCCTCATGGGGCTCTCATTCTCCATTAACACCCGGATATTAAACACAGAGTGCGTGTGTTTGTCCTCCGGGAGAGAGAGAGATGAGTGACTGAGTTAATTCTCTCTCTCTCTCTCTCTCTCTCTCTCTCTCTCTCTCTCTCTCTCTCACACAAACTAGACCACTGAGGAAATAGAATCACACCTCACTTGCCTAACACAATCTTACAAGTTACCTACTGCCTTAAGTCTCTGTCTCTTGTGGTAAAGTGTGGAATTTTGTACCCAGTGAGGGAGAGAGAGAGAGAGAGAGAGAGAGAGAGAGAGAGAGAGAGAGAGAGAGAGAGAGAGAGAGAGAGAGAGAGATAGATATTCACATTTCAAATAAGGCCACAATTAAGTGTCTATTAAGGTAACTAAATCCAGGTAACTTAAGGTAAACTTTAAGTAATTCCAAGTAACTCCAGGTAACTTGAGATAACTCCAGGTAAATTTATATAATACCAATCAACTTCAGGTAACTTCAGGTAACTTCAGGTATCTCCATGTAACTGGTATGATCGGTACCTGGTGTAATTTCAGCTGCTTCCACCATTTGCATGTAAATTGGGACGGTGCACAGTTAATTCTGAAGCTGGTCAGATGGTTCGATAAAATGTCCTTTTCTCTGTGAGAGATGGTGGAGGGGAGGTGATGTACACGATTAGGAAATACTGGGAGGGAGGGAGAGAAGGGAAGGAAGGTATGTCATATTGAACAGAATCTATCCGGTGATGCTGAACAGAATGAAAACTAATTCTCTATGATTCAATTATCTCTCTCTCTCTCTCTCTCTCTCTCTCTCTCTCTCTCTCTCTCTCTCTCTCTCTCTCTTATTCAATAGGAGAAACAAGCGCAAGACTGTGACTATATCAACACACCGGCGTAAATATTTCAGATGATAAAGTTATGTACAAACTTCGACGAGAGAGAGAGAGAGAGAGAGAGAGAGAGAGAGAGAGAGAGAGAGAGAGAGAGAGAGAGAGAGAGAGAGAGAGAGGGGTGAGGTAGGGAGGGGTGAGGAAGGGCAGTGTGTAAGCAGGTGATCACGGTATTTGTCCCTCAGCTTACAGTCCTCCTCACCTCTCACTTGAAGGGCTCACTGCTCGCCTTCTGCTACCCCGGGGACTATTAAGAGTGGAGGGGAAGAGGGGGTGAAGTAGGCCATGGGGGAAGAAGAGGAAGAGGAGGAGGACGAGGAACAGGAAGAGGACGAGGAGGAGGAAGAGGAGAAAGAGGAGGAGGAGGAGAAGGGAGAGGGAGGAGGAGGAAGAGGAAGAGGATGAGGAGAAGGAGTTGGAGAAAGAGGAGGAGGAGGGAGGAGGAAGGAGAGGAGAGAGGAGGGAGGAGAGGGAGGAGGAGGAAGAGGAAGAGGATGAGGAGAAGGAGTTGGAGAAAGAGGAGGAGGAGAAGGGGGAGGGAGGAGGAGGAAGAGGAAGAGGAAGAGGAGAAGGAGTTGGAGAAAGAGGAGGAGGAGGAGAAGGGGGAGGGAGGAGGAGGAAGAAGGAGAGAGGAAGACGACACTAGACTAGAAGATGTTGGAAGGGCGGGGAGGGGAAAGGAGGACGAGGGGGAGAATGGGAGGAGGAGGAGGAACAAGAAGAAAAGGAGAAGGAAAAAGAGGAAGAGGAGGAAGAAGAGGAGAAGAAGAAATTAGAGGTTAAATATCAATAACCAACAGAAATATTATCACCAGTAAACTTTATCATCATTCACCTGGACTAACAAGACATTCCTTCTTCAACTAATGAACACAACTCATCCCGGACACAACCAGAGACGTGTTCAGTCACCGTAAAGTATTTCAGAATTCTAACCAACTCTAACCTCAACCAAGCCAACTCTTCATGAACAAAGTAATTCCTGGGACGTTATTGTATGTTAATTTCGATCAATGTTCATAATATATCAGAGAGTAATATACTAGTGTATATATTCACCTCAGTTATCATATGTGGGAGGCGTAGGAGAAGGAGGGAGTGAGGGAAGGAGTGAGGGAGAGGTGAACGTGAGGGAGGTATAGAAGGAGGGAGGGAGGGAGGGAGGGGCGGCTCTGTATTCACTGAGACCTGGAGTTGTCAAGCCAGGGAGACCCTCACCCAGCTACAGGAACTGACGCGTGATGCTACAGCCAGGGAGGGAGTGAGGGCGTGGGAGAGGCAGTGACAACGTAGGGGAAGGAGTGAGAGTGATGGGAGGGGGAAGGAGTGAGAGTGATGGGAGGGGGAAGGAGTGAGAGTGATGGGAAGGGGAAGAGGTGAGAGTGATGGGAGGGGGAAGGAGTGAGAGTAATGGGAGGGGGAAGGAGTGAGAGTGATGGGAGGGGGAAGGAGTGAGAGTGATGGGAGGGGGAAGGAGTGAGAGTGATGGGAAGGGGAAGGAGTGAGAGTGATGGGAGGGGGAAGGAGTGAGAGTGATGGGAGGGGGAAGGAGTGAGAGTGATGGGAGGGGGAAGGAGTGAGAGTGATGGGAAGGGGAAGAGGTGAGAGTGATGGGAAGGGGAAGAGGTGAGAGACGATCAGAACCACAGATCAGAGCCACAGGTCAGAGCCATAGATTCAGGTCAAAGGTCACTGTTTAACCCCCTTTTTAATCCCCTTGACCTTCTGCTAGGCCTACCGAGTCTTGCCTATACGCCTGACCTCGTAGTTAGGCCTTTCTATATTTCCTTTTCTTATCTTTCTTGTCTTCCTATCCGTCTCATTTTTTCCCAATTGTTTTCTGTCTTCACCATTAATCTTGTTTTCTTTGTCTTCATCATTTCTCTCCTCGTCTCTTAATCTCTCTCTCATATTCGACTTCTCTTCTGTTTCTCTTTCTTTTACTTCATTTCCACTTACGTCTTATCCATTTCCTTTGGTTTGTTATCACTCTTGTCTTCTTCTCTCTCTTTCATTTCCCATTTAATCATTTGTTGTTGTCTCATTGCTCCCTTTCCTCTCCCATCTTCCCTAAATCTTCTCCAGTCCTTTTGATTACTTGGAATCCTCTTGAAATCTTACCCGATCTTACTGAATTCTCCTCCTCCTCCTCTCTCCTCCAGTCCTCTTACACCTCTTCTTAGTCTTCTCTATACCTCACCCTTTAAAGAGGTGAGTCCTGCTTGTTAATACACTTTGCTTTCCTCTTGAATTTGGAGATGTGTTTATGAGTTTTATTGTGTTTTCCTGATATGGTCTTTAATCTTCTTTAGCTCCTCTTAATGGCTTGATAATCCTCTTCCAATTCTTCTTGATTCCTCTTCAATCCATTCCAATCCTTTTCCATTACCTCCTTCACTTTACTGCCTATAGACATTTCCTTCTCTTCAGCCCCCCCCCCCCCCACCCCACCCAGTCGTCTTGACAATCTTCAGTCTGTATCATGGTCCCGATTCGCCAGTCTCCCCCCTCCCCCCTCCCCCCTTCCCTTCCTCCTAATATTCTCAAACAAGTTCTCTATCCTTCCATTCATTCATTTGTTTGCTATCTTTCTCTTTCACTAAGGTTTTTATTCATTTCTTTTCGTTGTTTGAGTTATGTTTTTTAAATCTTTCTTTTGTTTATGTCTTTTGTTTGTATGTTGTGTCAGATATCTTCGTTTTTCTGTATCGCTCACTTGTTTTTATTACTCATTCTTCCTTTCCTCTCTCACTTTTCATCCCTTTATCCTTTACTCTCTCACTCTTCATCCCTTTATCCTTTACTCTCTCACTCTTCATCCCTTTATCCTTTACTCTCTCACTCTTCATCCCTTTATCCTTTACTCTCTCACTCTTCATCCCTTTATCCTTTACTCTCTCACTCTTCCTTCTTTCTTCCTTTCCTCCCTCAGTCTCCTTCACCAGGGAGACGCCATCCATGACTCAGTGAGAGAATGGGGCGAGACTCATAAACTGGAGACGTCAGGCAGGTGGAAAGCCGAGGTTAATTGGAGAGGTATTACCGAGGAAAGAAAGAAAGAAAAGAAAGAAAGAAAGAAAAGAAAGAAAGATGAAGTTTTATTTGTATTTATCTCCCCCCCCCCCCTCTCTCTCTTTCTCTGTATATACGAATACAGACAAAAGAAGGAGTCGGAAAACGAAGCAAAAGATTGAAAGAAAGAAACCTTCTGATAATATGATAAAGGAATATTCTTTAAACACACACACACACACACACACACACACACACACACACTCCTATTTACTATTGATGAATCAACAACATTGCCAGCCTGATCCTTCAAGACACGACTTCAGGTTTAAATGTTCAAGCTGCATTTCTACCTCCCTTCCCTCCCCCCCTCCCTCGTGCAAGCTTCTCCTCCCTCGTTTTTCTTGCAAGCTCCCCCCCACTTCTTACAAGCTCCCCCCACTTCTTACAAGCTCCCCCACTTCTTAGAAGCTCCCCCCACTTCTTACAAGCTCCCCTCCACTTCTTACAAGCTCCCCTCCACTTTTTTTAAGCTCCCCCCACTTCTTACAAGCTCCCCCCACTTCTTACAAGCTCCCCCCACTTCTTACAAACTCCCCCCCACTTCTTACAAACTCCCCCCTCCCCCATCTTGCAAGGTCTATCCCATCCCACTTATTTGCAGCTACCTCCCTCCCCCCCTTTTCCTTGTAAGGTACCTCCCTCTCCCCCTCCCTGCAAGCTACCTCCCTCCCTCCCCTCTTGCAAGCTCTCCCCACCCCTACTTCTTGCAAGCTTACACAGTGGTCGATCAACTTGCAAGATTGCCAGCCAGGATGTGTTTACTTATGTTAAGAAGGTAACGTACTTGTGATACCTGCAACTCCACACACACACACACACACACACTGATTAACATACTCAAATATTTGCCGCCTGGTGTTATATGTATATGTTGCCAGAGGAACTCCATGATGAGGAGAAGCGGACGTACGTGTGTGTGTGTGTGTGTGTGTGTGTTATATCACTAATACGGACCAAACACAAATGAGGTACAGTACACCTGGCAGATACACCTCCATAATGTTTACAGGTATACAGTAAAATCGTCTGTTTAGGGGGAAATATGGGGAACGAGTGACCAATAACTATAATAATTTCACTGATAATATATATAAGTTTGGTATTTATTTTTATTGTTTTTTTATTTGTATCATCACATATGCTGTAGTGTAAGACCGTAGTTGGTCTTGGTTTATGGTGTAGATGGTGCCATTGTGGTGGACCCTTGATAAATATTCTACTCTTCCCTCAACATTCAACCATTACGTCATGAAAGGTGTGTACACGGTGGCATTCTGTCCAATATTTTCCTGTCCTCTGTGTCGCCCCCAATGCGGTTGTTTGCTTCTAGTAAACAAGAGGTTTTCAGGATGTCCTTGATAAGCTGAATTTTACATGCACTGCCATGAGACCTCCAGATGATCAGTAAGCTGAGTTAGTCCACGTAACTTATTCAGTTTGTCTTGTAGCCGCGTCTTGGTTGTAACATATTTGAGTTACCTAAGTCACCTTCCTTTAGAGCCTCGTGCTGCTGCTCCACACACACACACACACACACACACACACATACACTGTTAGAGCTTCGTTTGGTGTCTCGGACGGAGGCAGAGTATCTAAGGCTTCGTTTCCTGAGACATCCTGTTCAATATAAAATTAGAGTTCAGATCGTCATGGCGGTGGTAGAAATATCACCGCCAAGGTCCTTCTCATTCACCTTGATAAAGTTACGAACAAACAGCGTGAAGACTTGTGTAACGGAATAGAAGGTCCTCCCGCTGTCCCCCCAACACCCACGTGCAGTAGTCCTTGTACAGTGACCTTCTCGAGATATTTTGTGCTGATGCATTTTATATCGCCAGCGTGAGCAGTTAAGTTGAGTGTTGAGTTTGTTGTGTGTTTTACGGTGCCACAACTGTCACAAGTGTCAACACAAGAGACGTGACAGTAAACCAATTTAACTGAAAGTATATCACTAATAGAACTCTTCGTGTGTGTGTGTGTGTGTGTGTGTGTGTGTGTGTGCGTGTGTGTGTGTGTGTAAGAAAGGCATAAACAACCTGAGGTAAAACAACAAGAATTATGACCATCAACAACTTGGGTCTCTGTAACAAGTAATTCTAGTAAGGAAAAAAACAAGGATATATATTTTTTTTACCCTTCCAGCACAATAACAACATAACCTTGTATAGATACGTGGCGCTAAACTCTATAAATCTCTTCTAATATCAATAGTATAAACTGTAAACATTACAGAGTTACAATAACACTTTCATATTTATTCCTGCCCTTGTAAATAAATGGGGAGGGGAGGGGTATGGGGGAGGTTGGAGGGGGGTATGGGGGAGGTTGGAGGGGGGGTTAGAGGGGGGAGGTTAGAGGGGGGAGGTTAGAGGGGGGAGGTTAGAGGGGGGAGGTTAGAGGGGGGAGGTTAGAGGGGGGAGGTTAGAGGGGGGAGGTTGGGGGGAGGTTGGGGGAGGAGGCCAGGGACTTCTATATACTAAAGCAGAAGACATTAATTACAGACGAAGGGTAGCCATTGAGAGGCAGTGATGAGAGGGAGTGTGTCTGTCCATGTACAGGAAGAAGAAGATAAAGAAGAAGAAGAAGAAGATAAAGAAGATAAAAAGAAGATAAATAATAATAAGAAGGAAAAGAAATGCCCAGGTGATCCTCAAGTTACATCTGCATTCACAGTCATAGATGGAACGATGATGTGAGCCTGATCAATACAGCCATTAGGCGCCCCTCTGGCAAGTTGGCGGATCATAATGAAGTCGGTGGCAGACATCACCCTCTTGACGTCATCTCTCTCTCGTTCTCCTCTCCTTTCCTTCCTTCCCCCCACTTATGTCTCATTTCCTTCCTCCTCTCTCATTCCATCTTTCACTTCAGCCCTCCCTCCCTCCCTCCACCCCTCTCTCCCGCTCGGCGCTCGTCACACGTCTCACCGAAAGAGATACCGAGAGAAAGACATTAGAGAGAGATACTAGAGAGAGAAAGAGAGAGAGAGAGAGCGAGAGAAAGCCATCATCAGCGCATTTGTCTGTGTCAGTAAGTAATATAGGACTGAGTTAGTTAGGTTAGGTTACGAGACCTAACTGACTTCATTTATGTATTAATATAAAAAATAACAGATGTCTAGAACTTATATATTTATTCTATAGAAGATGTAAAATATCACTCCCTTATCTTAGCTCTGTGACGTCAAAAACCCCCCTCACTCCTACCACTCACCCTGATCCCTACCCCTCACCCTGACCCCAACCCCTCACCCCTACCCCTCACCCTGACCCTTAACCCTCACCCTGACCCCTACCACTCACCCTGACCCCTACCCCTCACCCTGACCCCAACCCCTCACCCCTACCCCTCACCCTGACCCCTACCCCTCACCCCTACCCCTCACCCTGACCCCTACCCCTCACCCCCTCACCCCTCAAAAAAATCCCTCTTTGTTGTCTCATTTAAGCTTACTGTTGACTAAGCTTAATATCTACGTCAAACAGCTTTTAACAAAATCCTGAGGGAGAAAAAAAATTCAACATTTTGGTTTATCCAACAAAAGTCACCTGAAAAAAAAAATCCTTTTATTAACTATGACGACATTGTGACTAAACCTCCATACAGCTCCCTTCATACGGTACCATATATACTGTACTCTCTCTCTCTCTCTCCCTCTCTTACCTTCAGTTGCCCCTTCCACAATCCTCTTATCACTTCTCTTACATCCATCCCATATTTCTTTAACCTCCTTTTCATCTTTTTGTTTCTATTTTATTTTCATTTACAATTTTTACACATATTTTTTCATTCATGATATCTGTATTTTAATGTATGTATTTATGTATGTATTTATGTATGTATTTATGTATGTATGTATGTCCTTCTCTCTCTCTCTGGTATTTACACCATTATCGCATTACTCTCCATCTCCCACAACATTTCACGCGGGCGACTGAGAGAGGATATGCAAATTAGTATAATCACCTTTATCCTTCATTATCCTTTATGTTCCTCTTGAGAATATTGATCAAGAGGAGAAATATGCCGCTACTTTTTATTAATATATCTAAGAGGCTTTTGCCCCAAGTCCCCTTAAAGCAACTTATGATGTAATAGCCAAGATTTTAAGTGAAAGTCATGTCTAGGATTCACAAACATCCGTAAAATTATTTTCCTCGTGGTTAGGTGAGGTGAGGTGAGGTGAGGTGAGGTGAGGTTGGTGAGGTTTGGTTAGGTGAGGTGAGGTTGGTGAGGTGAGGTGAGGTGAGGTTGGTGAGGTTTGGTTAGGTGAGGTGAGGTGAGGTGAGGTTTGGTTAGGTGAGGTGAGGTGAGGTGAGGTTTGGTTTGGTTAGGTGAGGTGAGGTGAGGTGAGGTTTGGTTAGGTGAGGTGAGGTTGGTGAGGTGAGGTTAGGTGAGGTGAGGTGAGATGAGTTGAAGTGAAGTTGGTGAGGTGAGGTTTGGTTAGGTGAGGTGAGGTGAGGTGAGGTGAGGTTTGGTTAGGTGAGGTGAGGTGAGGTGAGGTTTGGTTAGGTGAGGTGAGGTTGGTGAGGTTAGGTGAGGTGAGGTGAGTTGAAGTGAAGTTGGTGAGGTGAGGTTTGGTTAGGTGAGGTGAGGTGAGGTGAGGTGAGGTTTGGTTTGGTTAGGTGAGGTGAGGTTGGTGAGGTGAGGTTAGGTGAGGTGAGGTGAGTTGAAGTGAAGTTGGTGAGGTGAGGTTTGGTTAGGTGAGGTGAGGTGAGGTGAGGTGAGGTTTGGTTAGGTGAGGTGAGGTGAGGTGAGGTGAGGTGAGGTTTGGTTAGGTGAGGTGAGGTGAGGTTTGGTTAGGTGAGGTGAGGTTGGTGAGGTGAGGTTAGGTGAGGTGAAGTGAGTTGAAGTGAAGTTGGTGAGGTGAGGTTTGGTTAGGTGAGGTGAGGTGAGGTGAGGTGAGGTGAGGTTTGGTTTGGTTTGGTTAGGTGAGGTGAGGTTGGTGAGGTGAGGTGAGGTGAGTTGAAGTGAAGTT
>CAUDMG010000694.1:372500-400000 GCA_958450375.1 Homarus gammarus
TAATAAACCTTCCTGTGAAGATTTCAAAGAGTTAATTGCTTTGGATACTGCCAGAAGAGAACACGTCATCCAGGAACCAATGCACCTGGATATTTACCTGAACATCTAAGCCTCATTAAGCTACACCCCCAAGCAAGACTATCCTATTAATATCCACAGAGTTTTGAAGGATTTTAGGATTACAGAAACGTAATATCCTGGAAAATTCACGAAAAAATGGGACTTCCAAATCAAAATGTCCTGAATGATCTCAGAGGGAAAGGTATCCCGTAGGAATAATTCTTAATGAGCTCCCAATGCAAACTTTCCTGGAATCTCTGACACTGGAAGACGTTGGTGGGCTCTAAGAGAGACTTTCCTGGAACTAGACTTCTTTTGATGAAGCTCTTAGGAATAATGTGCTGGTGTGAAGTCTTTTGCTGCATCTCCGAGTTTGGCTTTTGCCTTGTCTTACTGATCTAACGTCGAGTATTTTTGAAGGAGCCGAGTGGTGGTAGGTTAGGTTAGGTTAGGTTAGGTTAGGTGAAGAGTGCGTTTACGTTATATTTTCCCCTCAGTAAGTGTCCTCCATTATGTACTAATATGTGCCAAAGCCTCCTTCAACCCCTCACTAGTCCCCCTCCTTCCTCCCACCAGACCCCCTACTTCCCTCCAACCTCCCACCAGACCCCCTCCTTCCCTCCAACCTCCCACCAGACCCCCCTCCTTCCCTCCAACCTCCCACCAGACCCCCTCCTTCCTTCCAATCTCCCACCAGACCCCCCTCCTTCCCTCCTTCCCTCCAACCTCCCACCAGACCCCCCTCCTTCCCTCCAACCTCCCACCAGACCCCCTCCTTCCCTCCAACCTCCCACCCTCCACACTAAAACCAAGAAAACTCTCCTTTACCGCTGTTCACCAAAAAAAAAAAAAAAGTTTTGAGAGGTAGGAAAGGATTTGAAACCCGAGGGAGGAGGGGGAGAGGGGGGAAGAAGGAGGGGGAGAGGAGAGGGTAGGGGGGACGGGAGGGGATGAGGGGAGGGAGAGGAGATTTTTGAAGGCAGTGATACTCGAACAAAGACGCCGTGTCTGAATTATTCAAAGTAGTGTTCATTGTAGGCGCGAATGGAGACTTGTTTACTTTGCCCGCCCCAGACCCTCAACCTCTCCCTCCACCACGAAGCCACTGCCTCCTCTCCACGTCTTTTTTACTTTCCTACGAGACGTTAATCCTCTTTCTACGCCTTCCTGTTCTTCTTTTTGTTCTATTTATGATTCTTTTTTTTACCTTTTCTTAGTTATGAAGACCTAGATTACTCCAGTCATCTATAATAATGCCGCCAGAGAGGGGGGGGGGGGGGCGATAGAGTAAGCCGCCCGATGGACGATGTTGTTCAATTCTTCGTTCGTTCGTGTTTCAATGAGAGAGAGAGAGAGAGAGAGAGAGAGAGAGAGAGAGAGGCTCGCACTAACCTAACCTACCCTACCCTAACCAAACCTACCCTACCTTAACCTAACCAAACCAAACCAAACCTACCCTACCCTAACCTACCCTACCTTAACCTAACCAAACCAAACCTACCCTACCTTACCTTAACCAAACCAAACCTACCCTACCCTACCCTACCCTACCCTACCTTAACCAAACCTAACCAAACCTACCCTACCCTACCCTAACCTAACCTACCCTACCCTACCCTAACCAAACCTACCCTACCCTACCCTAACCAAACCTACCCTACCCTACCCTACCCTACCCTAACCAAACCTACCCAACCTACCCTACCCTACCCTAACCTACCCTACCCTAACCTAACCTAACCAAACCTAACCCCCTACCCTACCCTACCCTACCCTACCCTACCCTACCCAAACCTACCCTACCCTACCTTAACCTAACCAAACCTACCCTACCCTACCCTACCCTACCCTACCCTACCTTACCCTACCCTACCCTAACCTAACCTAACCTACCCTACCCTACCCTAACCAAACCTACCCTACCCTACCTTAACCTAACCAAACCTAACCAAACCTACCCTACCCTACCCTAACCTAACCTACCCTACCCTACCCTAACCAAACCTACCCTACCCTAACCCTAACCAACCTACCCTACCCTACCCTACCCTAACCAAACCTACCCTACAACCTACCCTACCCTACCCTAACCAACCTACCCTACCCTACCCTACCCTACCCTACCCTAACCAATAACCTACCCTACCCTAACCTAACCTAACCAAACCTACCCTACCTTAACCTAACCAAACCTACCCTACCCTACCCTACCCTACCCTAACCCTACCCTACCTACCTAACCTACCCTACCTACCCTACCCTACCCTAACCCTACCCTACCCTACCCTACCCTACCCTAACCCTACCCTACCCTAACCCTACCCTACCCTACCCTAACCTACCCTACCCTAACCCTAACCCTACCCTACCCTAACCTACCCTAACCTACCCTACCCTACCCTACCCTACCCTAACCTACCCTACCCTAACCTCTACCCTACCCTACCCTACCCTACCCTACCCTACCCTACCCTAACCTACCCTACCCTACCCTAACCTACCCTACCCTACCCTACCCTACCCTACCCTAACCTACCCTACCTACCCTACCCTACCCTACCCTACCCTACCCTACCCTAACCTACCCTACCCTAACCTACCCTACCCTACCCTACCCTACCCTACCCTACCCTATCTTTCACAATTTCTCTTACTTTTTTTTCGTCCCCGGGTCTCAGTCTTTTTAACCTTGGGAACGGTTTTTTGTGTTTTTTTTTATTTTTTTAGAGTTTTTAAGAACTCTGGGTACTGAGCGCCTGGGTGTGTGTGTGTGTGTGTGTGTTGGAGATAGTGATTTGGAGTAAAAGAGAAAATTGGTACACGTATGTATTTGGAGAGAGAGAGAGAGAGAGAGAGAGAGAGAGAGAGAGAGAGAGAGAGAGAGAGAGAGAGAGAGAGAGAGAGAGAGAGAGAGAGAGAGAGGGGGGTCAACAGTAAAGAAGGGAAGGGATAATAAAAGCAGATGATGATGAAAGGTGAGTCAAAGCGGAGTGGTGAATGGTAGAGAGGTCAAAGAGAGAGAGAGAGAGAGAGAGAGAGAGAGAGAGAGAGAGAGAGAGAGAGAGAGACTCACCTGGACAAAGAAACTCATTAAGGCCAAACTCCTTATACTTGCAGGTAAAGACGTAGACCATCAAGGTATTTTTTTTTTTCAATGGATGAGTTTAAAGTCAGTTCAGAACCCTCCTCTCTTGACTTAACTGATGGATGTTGTTGATGATGTTGTTGTAGTTGTTGCTGTTGCTGTTGTTGTTGATGTTGATGTTGTAGTTGTTGTTGTAGTTGTTGTTGTTGTTGTAGTTGTTGTCGTTGTTGTTGTTGTTGTTGTTTTTGTTGTTGTTTTTGTTGTTGTTGTTGTAGTCGTTGTTGTTGTTGTTTGTTGTATGTTCTTGATTTTATCTTCGTTATTCGTCTCTCCCAATTCCTCTATCCCTCTCCTCTATATCATTCCCTCCCTCTCATTTGCACCCTTTCAGTCCCTCTCCCTCTCCCTCCCTCTCCCTCTACCTTCCCTCTCTCTAAGGTCCTTCAGTCATATCCGCCCCACAAACACCGCCCCCCCCCCCCTCTGCCTTGTGATGTCAGGAATAACCCAGGAATATGTGTTAAGAGGTTGAGTACTTCCCTCTCTCGAGTACTTCCCTCTCTCGAGTACTTCCTCCTCTTGCCTCACTCCCCTCATTCCCTCTCACTCCCTCTTTCCTTCGTTTGATCTTCTCATTACTCCCGCTTTCTTTTGTTTTCTCCTCACTCCTTATGCACCTCTTCTCTTCCTGTCCTCACTCCCTCTTCCCTTCCCCCTCGCCCCTTCCCTCTTCTTCTCCCTCATCACTTCGTCCCATTGTCTCATTCTCCTCTCTCTCTCTCTCCTCTATTATTATTACTATTATCATTATTGTTATTATTATTATTATCATTGTATCACCCTATGACGTCCTATAATTTGAGGCAGGTAATGAAGTCGACGGTGGCAGGAAGGTTCCGTGCGAGTATTGGAAAGAAATTATGGGAGTTATCGGCGTGTGGGTTATTGCACAAGTTCCCCGCCCATATTATGCATCAGCCACACCATCATATTGCAACACCTAGCCCATCGGTTTGCAACACTCGGTCCATCGGTTTGCAACACTCGGTCCATCATTCTACAAAAGCGATAATGATAGTAATTTAAAGCTGAAATTCGATTATTAGAGAAAACATATTTTTTTTATATCGTGTTATTAAGTTTTTTATTTATATTTGCTATAAATATATTATTATTTAGGAATATATTATTATTTAGTATAGTTAATTAAAGAGCTGTACGAAACTCCAAGCAATTAATAACACTTGGACCATTATTAGGGGGAAACATTGAGCTAAGATATATGAAAAATTAACACTACGAACCGACACATAATGAAATGGAATATCAATACCTTAGCCCTGGCAGAGGAGGAAAGGTAACTCTGTGTTAACGTAAAAAGAGACACAGGGAGAAACTTGATAAAGTGGAGGAGATGAAATGAGGTAATTAATTTCTACTTCATATTTTTTCCCTCCCTACTGCCTCTCACTACTAATCTCTCTCTCTCTCTCTCTCTCTCTCTCTCTCTCTCTCTCTCTCTCTCTCTCTCTCTCGCTCAATATATCTGTCTTTAAATTTCTCCTTCTCTCTCTCCCTCACTCTCCTTCTCCCTGTCAATAACACACACACACACACACTCACTCTCTATTACCACCAACCACAACTACCACAACCTCTACCACTACCACCAACCACAACTACCACAACCTCTACCACTACCACCAACCACAACTACCACAACCTCTACCACTACCACCAACCACAACTACCACCATCACCACTTCATATATCCGTGTTAGTCGAAGCCACTCCCTACTTTAAGCTCCAGATTGACCTAATAATACCCAGCCCCTTAAGGCCACTAATCTACCCGAGTGTCGATTCAAGTCGCACTTCAGGTGATATTTTCCGGGTATTTGTGTCTACCTGTAATTACTGGTGTTAAGGTATTCTCAACTGGCTCGTTAATGCTGTTAGGGTTAGTGTTATTACTGTAATTATTGTAGTGGTGGTTGAGACTATTGCTGGTAATGTAATTTTGTTGTTGTTGTTCTTATCAATATTTCAGGGAGGTTCAAGGATATAACAGAGGAATGAAGGGAGAACCACAGTCGAGGAGGGAGATTAACAAGGGAGACGAGATATCGATTAACCAGGAGGGAGGGATGGAGGGAAGGAGGGAGAGAGAATAAGGAGAGGGAAAGGGTGATTTTTTATCTTACAGCAATTAACGATGTACCAGCAGTGGGCCAGGTAATTAGCCCGACAACTAGGCAGTAATCAGGTGCTTTCCTCATAGGGCCGCAATCGTTAATGAGCTGGTTAAGGTCGTTTAGTGTCAGAGGGTGTAACAGTGCCATTCATGTTCATTTAACTATCGTTTTACTGTTCCATTAAATTTTAATTTGATGTTATTTCTTAAAGGTTTTGTTATTGAACGATCGGTAAATGGGGGCAAAATTAGCACTGATTATATTCACACACACACACACAGGTAAGGCTCGCGTAATTAATGCACACACACACACACACACACACACACACACAGACACACACCTTTAATAAAATAACCCAGTAATGAACCTCAAAGCCCAGGGGACAACAAGAGGAACTCGTATATATGACCCAGGAAGGTGTGTGGTGAGGAGGAGGTTGGTGGAGGAAGTTTTCTCACTTATCACAAATTTTCTGCTCCGGAGAATAAAACCCATTTAGCGGTCCTTAATAGCCCTGGCAGTTGAAGCACCATAACAACAACATACACAACAACAGGGTGTACATAATCATCAACAGGTGCACATAAACAACAGGTGTACACATATAAACATCAACAGGTGCACATAAACAACAGGTGTACACATATAATCATCAACAGGTGCACATAAACAACAGGTGTACACATATAATCATCAACAGGTGCACACATAAACATCCAGCACTCGTCTCTCCTCATATCATCGCCCTGCCTTCCTTAAGTCTCCTGGAGTCAATTTGCATTTCCTTCACCCGTAATGTGGCTCTTCAAGAAAAATTGTCCGAAATTTTTAGCGGATAATGAAGTTTACGGTAAACTGGGTCCCGGATAAACCCTCTTTCCAGTGAACTGTTTTATCGATAAACAAGTTTCCCGTTAAACGACTCCTGCATAAACACATTTCCGGGTAATATGATGTTTTCCAGAGATTTCAACAATGTTTATACCGTTCCTCTATAAGTTGGTGTTATAGAATATGTTGAATACTATTATTACGGAGTTAAGTGGGGTGCTGAGATTGGTTCTAAAGAGAGAGAGAGAGAGAGAGAGAGAGAGAGAGAGAGGACTTCCACCAGTTTGGTCTCTTTCTCAGCTAAGCTTTCAATCAGTTGGGAAGTAACAGGACTTGACGGCTACTTCCTTCCTCCCCTTCCCACTACTTTCCCTCGTTTCCTCTTCCTGATACTCTTCTTTTCTCCTGTTTCTATTTCTCTTCTTCTTCTTCTCTCTTACCTACTTATGTACGCACTACGAACGTTAATACACTCAAGCTTACCATGTTAATAAATCAATAAACAAATTAAGATAATTTTAACAAAACAAAACTAAACATGTTGTAATAAAGAAAAAATCAGAAATAAGAAGAAAACGAGGAAAAATAACAAGAAAAATTCAAATGAATATGAATACAGCAAAGAGGACGAAAGCCTATCGAGCCAGCTGGGAGTCTGGGATCTGGGGAGAAAATCCTTTACAGATGACTGTCTTTTGTTTCACTCACACGGTCCCGACACCCCGTGTTTCTATACATCTTTACCTCATAAACGAAACTACATCCCATTATCAGTCTGGTATTGATTAAACCATTGCTTCCACATGTATAAAAATGCCATTAAAAAAAATAGTATAATACGTCAAATGTCAGGAATGGATTCTGATTGAATAATAATGACGAAATATAAGAAAATTTGCTTTTATGTTATTGTAAATATGATTGGAATCCTTAGACGTTCAGGAATGCATTTAGAATGGTTTATATTAACAAAAACATATAAGAATATTCGTTTCCGTGGGTTTTAATAGATTTCGCTGAAGTATGACTACACAACGATCCCATTAACACACACACACTCATATATATATATATATATATATATATATATATATATATATATTATATATATATATATATATATATATATATATATATATATATATAACATCGTATGAAAAACGAAAACACCGGAAAAAAACAATAACACTGAAAAATTGCCTGTGTGAGGTTTCAGTATTGTGATTTACGTGGTAGAGTATTACATAATATGGTCAAGTATTATACACACTAATGGAATACATACACAGCAATATGTATATTTGTATGTATAAGATGGAGCAATGGGGAATAGCTCGGCTTGAAGCCCATCTTATATTTTGCGTTATTTTTCCTGTTGACCTTTGACCTATTCGGGTCACCAAGATATTTATGTATTTTAGATTATTTATGGTGTGTGTGTGTGTGTGTGTGTGTGTGTGTGTGTGTGTGTGTGTGTGTGTGTGTGTGTGTGTGTGTGTGAGAGAGTTGTTAATACTAGCCCATATTACCTCCCTCCCCATCTCTCTGGTGAAGCGGAAAATGTATCCATATTGATGTTGAGGCTCACACACACACAGTCATCAATAGCCTTGTTTTGTGTGGTCCACCAGACTTGATATCAACAAACTCTTCACCTTTCAGCCGCTGTCATCCATCACCTCTCTCTCTCTCTCTCTCTCTCTCTCTCTCTCTCTCTCTCTCTCTCTCTCTCTCTCTCTCGTTTCTCTCGCTCTAATTGGCTAGTTTATATAATACACATAAATAGTATTTAAGAATCCTAGCCTTACCTCAGATAAACCTAAGCTTCTCTTCACCACTAAGGATTGATAATGATGCCGAATATATTATATAAGTAAACAAAAGTTCATAAAATATTGTGAGGTTAAAAATAAACTTAGTAAATAAATGCGATAAAACTTTGTAAAACTTTTAAAAGTGCCACAATTTTTTGGTTTATAACTTATGTCGAGGAGAAGGGAGGATGGAGGTGGTGGAGGAAGTGGAGGAGGGTGGAGGAGGTGGAGGGGAGAAGGGAGGATGGAGGTGGTGGAGGAAGTGGAGGAGGATGGAGGGTTAGGTAGAGGAGTTTGTGGAGGGCTGTGGTCGCCATCCCTCAGGCACAAAGATGGCACCTTGACTTGATTATCAACACATGTACTGTGCTGGAACTTTGGTCATCACTAAGACTTATATTCAGATGTTTTAATTACCATCCAGGGTCACTAAGTACGGAACATCTAACAAGAGACAAGGTTCAGTAACTTACAATGATATAATTACAGCCAATGTCACCAATCACGTGAATAACATTGTGTTTGTGTCTAGAGCAGCTTATCGTTGATTGGCTGATGGCTTAAGGCGCTAGATAATAGTTAAGTTCCAGGAGTCACCGGTAGATGGCCTCCATAACAAGTAGGTGTTGTTGTCGTTGCTGTATTAACAGGGCCGGGTTGTTTCTGTGTCAACAATTTCTAATCACACGTAACCTAACCTGACCTAACCTAACCTTAACCTAACTTAACCTAGCCCTACCATTACCTAACTTAACCAAAGGATAAACCCACAACTTTTGAAGGAAAATCTTGGTCTGATTCCATGTCCGGGTTAGGAAGCGTTAATACCTTCCCTCAAACTCGGTATACAATAAAAAAAGTTTAATTGTTTTCTATCATTAAAACAAACACACACACACACACACACACACACACAGAACACCGGGTATTATAGCAGCGACCAGTATAGACATTCCTCTGTCTCTCTGTCTGGAGCAGCTTAACATTGATTGGTTCATAGCCTAAGGCGATGACAGCCAATGAGAGCTGTCGCCTGGAGAATAGTTTAGTTCTGGGCATCCTTCTCCCCCCCCCCCCCCCCCATCAATTGTTCACACACATCTACTTATCACTCGGTCCCCAGTACGTCTCCCCGCGGCAACATAGTCATACCCACATACACAGTAGATAGATATATTTATTTCCCACTTTATCTCTGAAAAATATGGCAAGAGGAATATGAGAGAGAGAAAATAAATTTTAATTTCCCCCAAGTCACTGGTGGACGAGGCGTGGAGCGTCAACATGGAAGACGTCAGCCTTTCTCACACTCCGCCAAACACACAAACACGCCCCTTCGTAAACAACATTCAATCCCAATATCTATCATAAGGAGGACTCAACGGGCGTGACGAACGCGGCATTGGATCCTCTCGGCAACGATATTTAATCCGCTCAACTGAGGAAGGACGAGACGTCGATCATATCTGCAACAAAAGACATACAGCGAAAAACATTCGGATTCTATGTTTCTTTTTTTGTGGTGATGAACCCAAGCGTCATAATGGTTACCGACCTTATTGTTCTGGCTCGAAGCTTCATATATGGGAACAAGGAGCTTCCGGCATGGATAGCTCTCTCTCTCTCTCTCTCTCTTCGATATTCCACACACATATCCACCACAGTGTATTACATTTCACCACACACACACGGGAGAGTCTCAACTAATTTCTGGCACAAACAATAGCAACAAAGAAGAACCACGAATAAAAAAAGAAGAAGAATAACGCGAGAATTTAAGTGAGGGAGGATATTTTACTCTTCCTCTCTTGAAAGAGCGAATAAAAGTGTCCTCCTCGCGGCTCTGGGTGACAGCAGTGAGTGTGATATGAGTGGACTTTGTGGCTGGCGATATTGGTCTGCTGGCTTCACAAAAGGTTGAATCGCAGTGATAAGGGGAGTTTAAAGTGTGGCGTTAAAGTCTCGCGGTGGAATGTGTGTTGCGGAGGAGTAGGGTATTGGTTGTGGTGGTGGTGGTGGGGAGTCGGGGAATGGTTGCTGTGGTGGTGGGGTGGGAGACAGGTAGAAAATTGAAATAAGTGGTGGATACTGAAGGCTTTTACGAGTTACTTAAGAGAAATAATTCCATCCGATACTCTCTCTCTCTCTCTCTCTCTCTCTCTCTCTCTCTCTCTCTCTCTCTCTCTCTCAATTTACCATATTCACTTTCCGGTTGAAGGCTCACGGCAATTTCTTTCACTGCATTACCGATCTGGGACGACCATAACATATTTACACAAGGGAACTACACACGCACTCACGCACACACACACACACATACACATATATATACATATACTTTCACGTATACATCCATACAGACTCAACCGTGTGTGTAAAAGTATTGCGCGAGTCTGCTTTAGGAATATGTCACCGTGTTTACGTGTATGTATGTATGTACGTATGTATGTACGTATGTATGTATGTATGTATATATGTAAGTATATTCACAACCTACAACGAATTTTATGTTTAAGATAGAAATATTTATCGGAAAAAAAAATCCTTGACAACAGATTCTCAGAGGTGTTGAGAGTAGCATGAGCACCATCTACACTACTGTGGTCATGCTGAGGTAAAGCTACGCAGTTCAGTGATGCTCCCTCATATATCTATTCATAAGAAACATTCTCTCCCCCATTGGTATTATATTGTTTTTTATTCCCCGCCATAAGACACAGGGCGTATATACAGTTCTCCTTGTCAGTCTGTATGTAAATAGTTTGTTTTCAGTATTATGAGATGTATTTGTTCTTGAGGGAGTTGTGCGGTGAGGTAGGGAGGTGAGGAACACTGAGGGTGTTGTGCTGTGAGGTAGGGAGGTGAGGAACACTGAGGGTGTTGTGCTGTGAGGTAGGGAGGTGAGGAATACTGAGGGTGTTGTGCGGTGAGGTAGGGAGGTGAGGAATACTGAGGGTGTTGTGTGGTGAGGTAGGGAGGTGAGGAACACTGAGGGTGTTGTGCGGTGAGGTAGGGAGGAGAGGAATACTGAGGGTCTTGTGCTGTGAGGTAGGGAGGTGAGGAGTGTTCACGCCTCCACGTGTCGTCTCCCGGGCCTCACAAACCTCAGGAAGGAGGAGGTCGATTTGTGGCCTCCGGAAACAGTGGGTTCTTCACTCCGCTTCCCTCCTTCTACACATGACTGCACTCTTCCCCTCTCTCTCTCTTCCCCCTTTACTTACAATCTTCTCTTATCCCCTTTCTCTTCCTCCCCTTCTTTTTTCTTCTATAAACTCTCCTCTCCTTCCTTTGTCTTCATCTTCCTTCCTCCTTCTTTCTTCACTTCCCCTCCCTCGTCCTTTTCTTTCTTCTTCATCTCTCTCTCTCTCTCTCTCTCTCTCTCTCTTTCTCTCTCTCCTCCTCATTTCCTTACCCTCTTCCTTCCCCTCTAGTCTTCCTGTTCATTGTCACTTATACACCTTTCTCTCTCTTATTAAGTGTGTGTGTGTGTGTGTGTGTGTGTGTGTGTGTCTTCCCCTTATTTCTTAGTCTCGTCGCCTTTCAATCTTTCTCACGTACTCTTCCTCTCCACCTTTTCCTCCTCCTCTTCCTCCTTCTCTTTATCCCCTACATCCTCTTCCCTTTCTCATTATCCCCTACATCCTTCTCCTCTTCCTCCTCCTCCTGGTGACTGAAACTCATCGCTCACGCAGGATTTAGTAAAGTCTCTCCATACATTAGCAGGAGCATGTATCACCAGGGGCCGTCTACCGTGTCCTTCTGTCTGTCTGTCTACTGTGTCTGTCTCTGTCTGTCTTTATACCGTGTCTGTCTGTCTGTCTTTGTCTGCGTCTATATGTCTGACTGTCTATATGTCTGTCTGTCTGTCTGCAGCTAGGTGAGGTGGTCAGGCCTTTCATCCTAACTCAGGTTAAGTTACATTAGATTTAAATTGTTTGTATTAGATTTTCCTGGATTACCTTAGCTTTTGTTAATTTGTCTGTTACTTGGGTTAGGTTAGGTTAGGTTAGGTTAGGTTAGGTTAGGTTAGGCCAGGTTAGGTTAGGTTAGGTTAGGTATTGGGGTCCAGTGTGTATCTCCCCCCTCCCCGACTCTCTCTGGCCCGTTCCTCATAATTAATGACTGTTGGTAAAAAAGAACTATCCATTCCTCTCAGTAGATGGCTAACCGCTGGTCCTCTCGTCCGGTGTGAAGAGAGAGAGAGAGAGTCAGTCAGTTAGAGTGAGAGAGAGAGAGTCAGTTAGAGTGAGGGAGAGAGTTAGAATGAGTGAGTGAGAGACAGATATAGATAAAGACAGGCAGGCAAAAGGAGAGAAAGACAAAGCGAAGGAGAGAGAGAGAGAGAGAGAGAGAGAGAGAGAGAGAGAGAGAGAGAGAGAGAGAGAGAGAGAGACGGACGGACAAAAATAGGAAAGCGAGAGAGAGAGAGAAAGAGAGAGAGCATGAGCAAGAGAAATAGAGAAGGGAGAATAAGAAATAAGCATAAATGTGACAAAAGGATTAAAGATAGAGAAAACAAAAGGGAAAAACAAGAGAAGGGGAGATAATGACAAACACCGGAAAGGAGGGAAGGAAGGGGAAGAGGCAGAGAGGAAGAGAAGAAAGTGACTGGAAATGGCCATTCCTGGAACCCCAAAAGGGACTGGAGAGGAGAGGAGAGGAAGAAAGGATAAAGGCTAGAAAGAGAGGATAAAGAGAGGAATAAGAGATCAAACAGATGAAAAATATTAATAAGAAGAATGAAAGATGGAAGAGAAAAATAAGATGAATATAATAAAAGATAAAAGAGAGAAACAATATAAACAGAAGATGAGTGAGAGGGAGAGAGAGGAGAGAGAGAAGGAAAGAGGGAAAGAAAAAGAAGGAAAGAGGGAAAGAAAAAACCTCGTTCTTATTTGTCCATCACAGAAGAGTTGTAGTTTTTCTCCTGATTATTTTCGTGCTGGAGTCTTATCTTCTGGGTTTATAGTCCCACTCAGAAGCTCCTCCTTAAGAAACACCATCTTGAGCGTCAGTGTCGAGGATTAACGCTTTCTGTGTCTATATTTCTATTCCTCTTAATGCAATATTGAAGTAATATAATTTTTACTATTGAGGTTTGATTTTTAAGTGTCGTCATGTGTAGTGTATATGGTACTGTCTGTATAATAACAATAACAATAACAATAATAATAATAATAATAATAATAATAATAACTATAGTAATAAAAATAATAATGCCAACAATAATAATAATAATAACGATAATAATAATAATAATAATAACGTAATAATAATAATAATAATACAAACAAACAACTACATCAATCTCCTTCAGCCATTCAGTACCACAAAAACATAGGCACATTTATATCCTTCAATTTCGTCCGAAAAAATAATCCGCCGTTGGCCTCCCCGCTGTATGGAAGGTGTGAGGAATACACAAGAGAAGTGTGACCAGCCAACCATCCGTCCATGTCAAGATTAGACGAAGGATGGATGGTGTGGCGATCGTGGTAGGTAGTGAGGGGCGGGGGGGGGGGGGGGTAGTGGCGATAGGTCGTGGTCATATTGTTGATAACCATTGTTGGAGACTAGTTGTTAATATATATATAGGGGGAAATGTTGGGGATTGTTTAAGGGCATCTCTCATTTATCATATGAAAAACCTAATCTAAATCATTTACTCACGGAACATTTTATTCACAATATCTACCACACTTTCCTTCAATAAAACACTAACTCTACATCCCCCATTATTCACATTTATGAACACTATTCACCAAACACATTAAAATCAAAACGCAACATTATTATAATCTCAAAGTTATTCATAATACGAAAGCTGACGCACAAATTCCTCGCTCACCCATAAACTTGTGAATTAATTTGAGAGCAGCTGTAGCCTTTCTCCACACAGATGGTGCATAATACCGGCAGCATCTCCCCCGCTGCTACACGGTCAGCACCATACATAAATCATTAAGGCTACACCTGCTACAAGAGGCTCCTACTATGATTAATTCCTTAGACTAAAGATATAATAATCCACGAAATCAGGTTAACTTAAATTTAATCCCCCAGAAACTAATATCCATAAATAATATTAATACTCTACCGTAACTTAGTACTGTCATTTAACATCAGACAACATTATTGCACAGGATCTTCGGTAAAGATTATGTACCTTAACAATGTCTTCTACGTGGTACTAAGTGAACGTATCCAGACGCAATAACACAAAGTTAATCCACGTTATGTTTACTCCTGAGTTAATATCTAGGCAGGAACCACAGAACGTTATGTGCCAGGTAGGAAGATAATTAGGTCTACAGTACAGGTAGGAAGCCAGTACACTATGAGGCAGATGACCCACGAGAGGAAGTTAGCTATATTGTTATACCCAACTTTACTTAAGTAAAACTATAATATTATGTATATATATATATATATATATATATATATATATATATATATATATATATATATATATATATATATATATATATACAGTGACTCTCCCATTATCCGTTGTCATTCATTCTATCTAACTGCCGTAACACGTGAATGTTACTAATTGCTACAGTGTTCCCATAACAGGACATTTACACTCATGCACACATATACTCGTCTAACTAACTACGGTAACTAACTAACAAACTAAATATATAAATAAATATATGCATCCCTTCACTTATTGTTATTTTTGCAGCATTCTCTTTCAAATTTTTATTGAATATTATTATTATTATTATTATTATTATTATTATTATTATTATTATTAAAACGGGCACTACTGAAGGGCCGGCCGCCTCCTACAAGCACCATTATCAGGAGGAGGATCACCCTAAAGCCAGGAGGAAGAGGCTGGATTCTTCAAGATGTTATCCCGATGATGGTGAAGACAGGTCCTGTGGAGGCCTCATCGTTCACGATCAAATATTGGCCTTGTGTGGTCAGGGAAGGAGAGAGGGAGAGAGAGAGAAAGAGAAAAAGGAGAGGAAGCGTATGAGAGAAGATAGGGAAGGACAATGAAAGAAAGGGAGAGAGAAAGAGGTAGAATAACGCATGTAAGTATACGCAATTTTATCACCACATGATAAATAATATTTTAAATATCACGTTGTATGTTTTTATGGATCCACGTTCAGACAAAAACACGAACGAATGGACAGACAGACAGATGGAGGTACGGACAGAACGCTAAAGAAAAGGCGAGAGTAAGTGAAACGTAGATAGTGTTGTCCGTAGACTCTCACAGCAAGCGCTCTTCTCTAAATGTTCGTTATTATATGTACTTACGGATCCACATACAGACAGAAACACGAACGAATGGACGGACAGACAGAAACACGAACGAATGGACATACAGACAGATGGAGATACGGACAGAATGATAAACAACAGTATAACACAATATACCTCTCTTATTTTCTGGGCGGGATAGAATAAGGTGTAGAGACGAGGGTAAGTGAAACGTGGGTAGCAATGTCCGTAGACTTTCTCTGCGCGCGCTCCAAAGAATTGTCAGGTCTTTAAATATATTACTTTACTTTTCGGAGTTATTACGAATTATTGGTCTATTTATGATTATTGATTATTTTTCTCGACATGTTAAGGTGTTTATAGTAAATTAGTGATAATATTTATTGATTTATTTTCTGTTAACTGCAGACTGCTACCTCATATTTGCTTGAGAAACATTGTACTTGTATTGGATGTCTCATTTTATTGCTTTCAAACATCAGTCTTATCCCTTATATGTCTCATATTATCTCATTCTGGTGTCCCAACGTCCATAGTAGATGATGTAAGTGACAGAAGAGCGAGAGAAAAAAAAGGAAGAGGTGAGGTAGGAGGAAGTGAGAGAGGAGGAAGGGGGGGGATGAGGAGGGGGGAGGAGGAGGAAGGTGTGTGAAGGAGGAGGAGGAGGGGGAGGGGCGAGTAAGGAAAAATAACCTTCTTTCTCAGACAATCAGATGAAGAGGAAAATTGTGTTTTTACCCCGTGTCTCTCACCTCCAGAGTGACAGGCAGCCACTGGTAATTGGTCTGGCAGTGTCGGCAAGACGGGACCGGACCTCCAAGAATGCAACAAATATTCTCTCTCTTCCTACTCCATCATTGCCTTTCTCTTCCTCCTCCTCTATCTCCTCTTCCTCCAACCCCCCTTCTCCTCTCTCTCCCCTCCCGTTATCTTTGTTCTGGTAGTGGTGGTGGGGTTCTATCTGATGATAAATGTTACGTCCCCTGCTGTTACTTGCAGTTAACACACACGCGCACACACACACATACACACACGCACACGCACACACACACACACACACACAGTTCCTCTTATTAAGTGTGAGGGAGGAATGAGTGGCACCAGACGCTCGAACCAAGTATTGCATTATATGAAGGGGGAGAAGCCCCCTCCCTCCCACTACCTCTTGGCGGAATGTCACATTGATAACCTTCCCGGACCCATGGAAGGGGTGTAGGAGGGGTGAGGGTAGAATGTAGAGGGGTGTAGGAGGGGTGAGGGTAGAGTGTAGAGGGGTGTAGGAGGGGTGAGGGTAGAGTGTAGAGGGGTGTAGGAGGGGTGAGGGTAGAGTGTAGAGGGGTGTAGAGCGATAAAGGTAAACAGACAGACACACCTACAAACACACCTCTCATGACACACGCCACAGATAGTTGGAACACAGGTAACGTGACTTTGCATATGTAGAGGACAGGTGAGGACAGGCGAGGGAGAGGTGAGAGCAGGTAAGGGAGAGGTGAGAGCAGGCGAGGGAGAGGTGAGAGCATCACAAGGGGGAACAAGTTAAAACGCCCCCTGTGTACCATGAAGGGAAACCAACCACCTAAATATTCATGAAAGCTTCCAATTTGTGTGGTCTTCCTCCCCCCCCCCCCCCTCCCACCCGTGAGTGTGATATGTGCAACAGCATGTTAGACTGACAGTGTAAGAGAGAGAGACAGAGGGCACAGACAGACAGAGACAAGAGCAGACAGACACACATACAGACACACATACACAGATAAAGAGACAGACAGACAGAGACAAACAGACGGGCAGACAGAGACACATACACAGATTAATGCCCCACCAAGGACAGAACACTCAGTACAACCATCATCCCCTGCGGCGTGATTAGTGGGCAGCGTCACTCCTCCCAACACGGCCGCTAGACTAATCCTCCAAGGTTATTGCTGCTCGAGATATGAGACGAGGAGGAGTGAGAAGTAGAATCGGTCAGTGAATGAATGAGTCAGTCAGTAAGTAAGTCGCTCAGTCAGTCATTCGGTGAATCAGGGAGTCAGTGAGTGGGTGAGTAAGTCAGTCAGTTAGTCAAGTCAGTCAGTCGGGAAAGACGTTTGTGTTGCTAATTAGCCTAATTATTAAATAAGATCAGATGTCATCATGTGGTTTTAGTATACGAGGAAGAGTGGGAGGGGTGAGAAAGAGGGATCGAGAGAGGGAAAGAGGAAGGGGGGAAGGAGGGTAGGAGAGAAGGAAAGAAAGGCGGAGGGAAAGAGAGAATGAGAGAGTGAGGAAGAGAGAAAGAAAGAGAGGGGGAGGGCTGGGAGAGGAGGGAGAGAAAAGAGGAAGGATGGAAGGAAGGATTGACAGAGGTAAGGAGGGAGAGAGGGAGGGGAGAGATGGAAACTAAAAGGCTATAAGGGAGGGGACGGAGAAAGTGAGAAAAATATTACGTTGAAGGAGAGGAGAGGAAGGAGGGAGGGAGGAAGGGGAAGAAGGGGAGAATATTTAAGGAGGAGAGAGGAAAGACTAAGTGAGGTGGGGCTGGAGAGAGTAAATAAGATAGAGATGAAAAGATGGGATGGAGATGGAAGAGACAGGAAGGAAATAGTGTGGAAAATAGAGAAAAGGGAAAGATAAGAGGAAGAAGAGGGGAAGGGGAAACAGATAATAATGCGAATCAGACATGAGACAGAGAAAAGAACAAGGAAAATATTTACTACTTGGTAAGACATAAGTGGTGAATACGGCAGAAAATCAGAAAAAAGTTATTTCAGTCAGTGAGTCAGTAAGTCAATCAGTGAATCATCCAGTCACGATAGTATTCATAGAGCTCGATGACGCAGCTAACAATGATAGAGATGAATCACACACACAATGGTGGTTTTGAGGGAAAGAAGATGACATTAAAATTTACACAGAGAAGAAGTGAAGAAAGATGGGGAAGAGGAGAAGCTTGGATAACACAGAAGACACGATCAATCAGAGACAATGGAGAAGGCAGTGAAGCGAAGAGTAAAACGAAGAGAAAAATTCATAAAAATACCAGAATGAAGAATGAAACATGGATCAGCACTGAGTCAAAAAGTTTATCGTTGGAAAAAATCTATCTCCTTGTCATTCTGATGTACGGTAGAAATTGGTTATATTTATTTTGTTTTGTTTTCATTCATTCATTCACTTTCTTATTCACTCGTTCTCTCACTCACGCCACTCGCTTTAGCATCTTCACTACACATTCTGTACGCTAAAGCTCATTCTTTTTATGTACGTCTGCAAATGTTCAAATATGTGAGATTATATTTTTTTTAAGAGATCAATGGAAAGAATCCTTCAGTTTATTTTCATTCAATTCTGTGTCATTTTATAATCCATGGTAAAATAACTCAGTCGGAAAATGTTCACCATAAGAAGGAATTGATCTTTCTTGAATTCAAATCTTCCTTAGATATGACACTTTGACATTTGCTTTGTTTTCTTCACATGACATCAGATCAACTTTCATATTTCTTAGCGCAATTTGTTTTACCTTTAACACACTCCACTACACTGACTACACCTACACACCTCAACTTCTTAAATATATCTTCCCTTTCCATCACACTTCAATCCACAATATAAATTTCAATCTTTCTATAACACCAAGACCCCGACATAACACATACCATGGGTTAACTATGTCAATATATCCCTCATTGGAAACAGACATTTACAGTAAAGTCAGGAAATACGTGATATTGAGTCGACTAAATGTAAACAAAAAATATATAGCCCTCACACGGGATACCATTTCAGTATTACACCACCAGACAACATGGACATCTCCCCCTTCTTTCTCTACACACACCATATATTAGTAAATGTCTCTCACGTGTGTCTGTCTTTCACAATAAAGTATTTCTCTTGCGCTTCACTCTCCTCCTGTCCCAGCTAAGAAACTCGAGGTTACTACACACTCTTTTATAGAACTCTTTTATTAAGGTGTTATTCAATGGATGTTCACTAGATGTATGTGTTTATGAAAGCGATGAGAGACAGACAGACAGACAGACAGACAGACAGACAAGTAACGTAATACAACCCTCACACTAATGGTCTAGTGAACAAGGCCAACGACACGAGTGTTGCTTTAAACAAATCCACAAATAATAGTCCTCCATAATGGCTGCCACAATTTACACACAAACTAAATTTGAAACTAATTACTTACCTAACACAGTAATTTAACCCAACACACACACACACACACACACACACAGGTAAGATATTAATTACTCTTATGTAACCAAGGCCGTAATCTTATTTAATTCTTTGGACATAATCTGATATAAATTACTGTGACGTTTATGATAATTTGGAGGATTTCTGAGAGTAAGAAGCTCGCGGGGAGACGTGCCCGAGCAGATCCGCTTAATACTTACAACGGGTTCAATTAATTCTATGGAGAATATTAAAGTATCCGCTGTTCATTGGGTTTTTTTCTTGTTTCATAACTGACTGACTTACTGACTGACTGACTTACTGACTGACTTACTGACTGACTAACTGACTGACTGACTAACTGACTATGAATGAATGAAATATGCTCCCTCGTTGTCTGTTTGTCTTTCTGGGCTTCCTGTCAATACAAAAATTTAAACGAATCTAAAATGAACTTTAATAAAACTTAATATATGAAATAAAAAAAATCCTGAACCTATTTAATAACTCATTATAAATCTCTTGTCCACCAGGTTATGGGGATCGAACCTTACGTTAAGTTTTCATAATGGAGTCAAGACCCTACTTGAACCTCTTCACCACCACCTGAGGCTCAGTTCATAAGTTCACTGGGATAGAGTTTTACAATACGTGGAATAGAGTCTTGGAATATGTGAGACAGAAGCCTCAAATGCTCCACCCTCTTTTCTCAGACCCTTTCTCACCCTCCCTTTCATCTTCTATACCTCCTTTCACCCCTTCTCATCTTCCAGACCCTTTGTCACCCTCTCTCATCTTCCAGACCTCCTCTCAGCCCCCTCTCACCTTCCAGACCCTTCCCTCACCTCACCCCACCCCCTTCCCTTCGTTCCTTACCAGGCTTAGTATTGTGGTGAAATATATTGTTCCTCCCCGCAGTGTTAATCGCGTGATGCAGCAGCTCCCCCTCATGGCCGGGCGCGGAAGGCACTCTTGGTCTCACCACCGTCCCTTCAACTCCCAGAATCTTTCGGGATATCTGACCCCTTAAACCTGAGTCACTGAGAGGTTTATATCCCCAACAACGTCTACAGGAATGGCAGCCATGAGAGAAAAAACAACAACACACACAGGACCTGCAAAAACAGCTGACTCCACCTCTTCAATGGCGTATGCAAAACATCTGAGGGTCAAATATCTCTCCAGAAATAGAATAAGCTCACGTACTTAAGCGTCTCAGTGTTTCTTTAAATTCTTTCTCACTGGTTAGTGAAAGGTTAAGGCAATGGCTATAATGCACTCGGGTATATGAACAATGGGAGAAAAATCATCCATACTTTGGCAACATCGCCTCAAACAAATGAGAATCGACAAGAGGACCGCTCCCGACGAGGAAACAGTCGACAGTCGGCGGGGATCTTGGACCAGGAGGATTCCGCGGGGCGACAGAAGGGCTCTGATCGCCCATGGCAGAGAGCCAGCAAGATCCCACTGCCCACATCTTCCTTTCCCACCTTCCTGCCCCCCCCCCCTCTCCACCTTCCCCCTCTCTCCACCTTCCCCCTCTCTCCACCTTCCCCGTCTCTCTCCCTTCCCCGTCTCTCCCCCTCCCCACCTACCATCATCGTTTTCATCTCATCTGCTCTGCGAGTTTTGCCACGTTAAATAATAAAAGTTTCTGCATAATGTGCCGGGAATTGTAAAACTGCGACTAAATACATAAGTGGAAATATTAAAAGTCGGGATTTATCAGCAGTTGGCAGGTGGTCTTGTCATTACGGCCATGTTGAGCGGGTTACTGGGTCGGTGTAATGCCAATTTAGACTTGAAAACTCCCTCAAGTGAAGTATTATTCCTTGTGTGTAATAACTCTCTCCCTTCATGTATCAGTTCACTTTAAATGTAATACTACCACTAGTGTAACATCTCGCTTTAAACACATGTGCTCTAAGTATTCTCTTCATATGTGATACTTACCTTTAAATTAGTTATACTTAAAATAAGGGGATTAGGTAGGTATACAATTCTCGATAAAGGTAATAAATTGGTGAGTCGTAAAGAGGGTGTGTGTGTGTGAGTGTGTGTGTGTGAGTGTGTGTGTGTGTGTGTGAGTGTGTGTGTGTGTGTGTGTGTGTGTGTGTGTGTGTGTGTGTGAGTGTGTGTGTGTGTGTGTGTGAGTGTGAGTGTGTGTGTGTGAGTGAGTGTGTGTGAGTGTGTGTGTGTGTGTGTGTGTGAGTGTGTGTGTGTGTGAGTGAGTGTGTGTGTGTGTGTGTGTGAAAAACACATACATGCACACAGACAAACACACAGAAGAAGCACAGACAAGAGCCTCAGTTCACTATCCTCACCCAAACACTTAATGGGAAATATGTAAATGAACTGCCCCCTTAAACCGCACCACCGACCTGGAAGACTAATTTTACCTGCTCTTCCAACACTCCTTAGCAAAACCATTGAAGATTTTATGCTCAGGTGTTGCTTTCTTTAGTGACCTTCAGCCAGGTAGAGATTTGTTTACCTGTGAATGTTTTAATTTTATGAACATTTTCTCGAGGTCGTCTTCTAAACATAATCTTGGATTTGTTTCTTAAATTGTGAAGCTTTTGTTTTTGTTATTCTTTTGTTTTACTGTATTTTTTGTGTAATTCTTAAACACTTTATTAGATACAAGACATTCATACGATATGTTTTTTTCAGTATTTACTTGTACGAGAAATAGATCAAATTAGCCCCGAATCCTAATACATCACTACGCATCCTTATGGTTAGGTTACGTTAGGTTAGGTTAGGTTCCCGATGAAGGTACAGGGGATAGGGAGTACCTTTTCATATTAACACACTACCACGGCTCACTGGCATGTTCCGCACGAATATTTCCTGAGTACACGGGGTCGAGTGCTCTTACTGGGATATATTTTAGCCACTAAGATGTGTCCTCAGGCAGGTTCCAAGTTTTTTGAGTGTTTGAAGCCTTCCTGAGTTTATATTTTGTGAGAATTTCCTTTTCTGGGGGGAGGCGATGTTATTGTTTGTGGGAAGAGAGATAAAGAGTCTCTCTCTCTCTCTCTCTCTCTCTCTCTCTCTCTCTCTCTCTCTCTCTCTCTCTCTCTCTCTCTGATTTTAAGTATGTTTGTGTATCCGTTTTTGTATATATGTATGTGTGTAAGTATATATTCTAAAACAGAGCATACTACACCCCTACAGCTACACTTCAGTGCCTCCTCCTCTCCCTCCTCACCGCACCCCAAGCCATTGCCGCCCTCCCTCACCACCACACCATATTACCCGGCAGTATACCACAGTCTGCCCTCCAACGTCCCTCCTCCATTTTTTCACAGTTGCCCTTCCAGCTCCCCCACCGTCAACAGAAAACGGAGAAGGAGAATTATTACAGGTAGACGAGTAACCCTTACCTGTATTGCGTAAAGGGTGCCAGTGAATTCATGACTCACCCAAACGCACCTGATTTGATCTCTTTATTACAACATGGTTTTAAAATTGTCATTAGGCCAATTGTCAATATGAGGTAACATAATCGTTTAGGGTTTTAATTACAGGTTAGAGAGATGTGGATGGGAGTTTACCTAGTATTTTGACGTATAATTTAATAGTACGGTTGGTATTAGGGTATTTGATGAAACAGGTTAGAGAGAGAGAGAGAGAGAGAGAGAGAGAGAGAGAGAGGTAGGGCGCAACTCCCTATCCTTACCTCCATCCGTCCATCCCTCTTTGCCTCCCTCCATCCCTCTTTCCCTCCCCCCTCTCTCCCTCCCCTGATGTAAGCTGACACTGGGGTAAGAATATGACAACTTAACTGACGTATTAATTAACTACAGAAGCTCCTACACTTTGATTGGTTACTAGTGGGTCAATACCTTGTTCCGCCTCATCTGTAACGAGAAAAATCCCTCGTAGCAACTGCCTGGACTTGAACAAAATAAACAAAAACAAAAGAAAATCAGAAGCCAATCACAACCTTAACTTAGAAAAAATAAACAAAAGAATCACGAAAAACAAAAGACGATCAGAACCCTACAGACGGACCTTCAATTACGTATTTCATTCTCAAGTACAGCAGCAGACTTTTTCGACAGAATAAGCCTATTCATCTTGTGGTTATATGCTGCCAGTTTCCCGAGGCAAGAGGCCGTGAATCCTTAAACTCTGCCTCCCTAACGCTGCCTCTGGCTACGACTTGGTCTCCTAATGTCGAGTTTACTAATCCATCTGAGATCTATAAGTTCCCGTACCCGTGTGATCATATATCCTTTCTCAACCCTGCTATTGAGGGTATTTAATATCATTTGAGCATTATATATGAGGTATTAAGTCGTATATTATAGTTCCTTATAGCATTCGGTGACAGATATGAGAGTTTCCCCCTCTTGGTCATATAAGGGTTCCCCCCCTCTCTTATATAGTGAATTACTTTAGTTACCCTCCCCTCTACTCTTTCTCTTCCCTATTTTCTGTTTTTCCCCCCGCCGCTTGTATGAAGTTTGTTATACACGGCACCAAGCCTATATGAACCCTTCAGCTGTAAACACTGGCAGATATGAAACACGCTGACAGATACCGGATCCCAATCTAAATCTCTGAACCCGAACAGGAAACACGAACCGAATCTTTAGACTAAGGGAACCGGTTTTGGGGGTTTGGTTAAATTGAGTTTGTTCAGAAGACCAGAGTTAGTTTAGGTTAGGTTGGGTTAGGTAAGGTTTCAGGCAAAGGAGTTAATTAAAGGTAAAGAAAACAGACGAGTGTGGTGGCCGGAGATTCTGATGGACATGACGGTCATCCTTAACCATTTCCCGATACGTAATTGGCTAAGGTACACCTATTTACCGATACCCGATTGATCAAAGTAGAGCCTGTTTACCGATACCTGATGGATCAAATTAGTTTTCATTGATGTTCACTCACCTATCAGATCATAATGCAACTGTACGGAAATCACAGCAAGTCTGACGTCGTGTTTACATTACGGAAAGGGAGGAACAATAATGGCGATAAAGAGTACAAAATAAATATAGGATATGAGAGAAACAGAGATAAGAGCAGTGAGACTCTCTACATGCTTCCTCGTATCCTCATCTAATATAATTTAAGTTACAAATTACTGAAAGGAACTCACCGATAGATAATAGGTGACCAATACCCAAGTGAAGGGAGGAAAGTTAGCGGTTTAGTGAAGTGAGCGATCACAGCCTGGGATTATAGCGCCTTTCCGCTTACTTAGCACATTTAGCTATTGCTGCCACCTCAGAAACTCACCATTTTTGTTATTTTTATTGATTATTAAGACAAAATTTATATACTTTTTATGAATTAGGGTTTTTCATTGTCGTACTTATCCAGAGAGAAGGTAGTGAGGTTGTGTACAGGTGAAGTGAAGTGTTAAATACAGAAAAATCATCAGAAATTATCAACAAGTTTTCCCAGTTGCTTTCATCGCCCCGAGAAGGAGTCGCCAGACAGTCATTATTGTTGAGGAAGTTAAGAAGGTGGGTGGTTGTGGGTGGTGATGGTGGGTGGTTGTGGGTGGTGATGGTGGGTGGTGATGGTGGGTGGTGATGGTGGGTGGTTGTGGGTGGTGATGGTGGGTGGTGATGGTGGGTGGTTGTGGGTGGTGATGGTGGGTGGTTGTGGGTGGTGATGGTGGGTGGTGATGGTGGGTGGTTGTGGGTGGTGATGGTGGGTGGTTGTGGGTGGTGATGGTGGGTGGTTGTGGGTGGTGATGGTGGGTGGTTGTGGGTGGTGATGGTGGGTGGTTGTGGGTGGTGATGGTGGGTGGTTGTGGGTGGTGATGGTGGGCGGTTGTGAGCGTAGATGTGGTGGTAAATGGATGTGGGCGTGGGTGGTGATAGATATGGGTAGTTATGGGTGTGGGTGTTGATGGGGGTGATTATGGGCGTGTTGGTGGTGGTCGATGGTTGTGGGCGTGGTGGCGTTTGCAGACAACTGTGGGTGTGATAGCAGTAAGTGGGCAGTAAAATTATCAAGAATCGGTGTGCGGCGTCTCAGTAGATAGTTATGGGCGTAGTATGAAATTATCCCCCTCCCCTCCCCTTCCCCCTTCCCTTCCCCCTCCCCTCCCCCCTTTCCCTTCCCCCTCCCCTCCTCTTCCCCTCCCCTCCCCCCTTTCCCTCCCCTCCCCCTTCCCTTCCCCCTCCCCTTCCCAAGGTTTAGTACGCCGGAGGTAATAAATAATTCAGGTGTATCGTAATTAACTCATCTTTCAGGTTATAACTCAATATCTAATACAAATACACGCGTGTATATCTGCCTACCTTCATCTGTATTAACTAAAGAGAGTCTCTGGTGTATTACTGTATGTTTAATTTAGCATTTTTTTTCTTTGTATTGTTTTGTTATTTCGTTGTATTTTTTGTATTTCTTTTTAAATTTATTCATGTTTATGTTCTGTTTATTCATATTAAGGAATAAGACTTCCCCTCATATTTATTCAAAGGCTTAGCTCTACTTCTTACACTCTTACACTCAGCCTTAAATCAACCCCTAACATCTATTTCAAGGCTAAAGTCTACACCTTACATTCATTTACACGGTTATAAGGACATCATTCCTTATTCATCCAAGTAAATCTATTTATTGATTCATTGAGACGATAAACGTCCCTAATATTCGAGAGAGAGAGAGAGGGGGAGAGTGAAGGGTGTACCGAGGTCACGAAAACATATTAAGGAAGAAAACAATCATCAGGTCCTTGACGGAGGGCGAAGGGGAGGGGAAAGGGAGGGGAAGGGGAGGGGAAGGGGAGGGGAAGGGGGAGGGAGGAGAGAAATGAATGTTAAGAGAGAAAGACAGGAGGAAAGGAGGTAAAGAAGGAAGGAGATTAGAATGGAAGGGGGAGGGGAATCACGAAGGAGAAGGAGCAAAGGGAGGAGGAAGAGAGGGAAAGGAGGGAGGTAGGGAAGGTGACGACAGCGGGTAAGGATGGAGGTCAGAGGGGAAGGAAGGAAGTAAGTCAGGAGGAAGGGACGGAGGGGAGGGGAGGGAGGGAGAGAAAAGATGTAGAAAGGTTAATAGTTGGTGACCTTTCTTTCCTCACTTATAGTGAAAGTTTTTTAATCCATCTTCCCTTCTCCTCCTCCTCCTCCTCCTCTCCCTTTCCTCCCTCTCTCCTTCCATCCGTCCTTCCTTCCTTCTTTTTAATATATTTCCCTTTCATTTTTGCTTTCTTTCCCTGCATCCCCGCTTCCTTTTCCTTCAATCCCCCCTTACTTCCCTCCCTCGTTCCCTCCCTTCTTTCTACTTTCCCTCCCTCGTTCCCTCCCTTCTTTCTACTTTCCCTCCCTCGTTCCCTCCCTTCTTTCTACTTTCCCTACCTCGTTCCCTCCCTTCTTTCTACTCCCCCCTCCCTCTTTCCCTCCCTCCTCTCTTCCTTCTCTCGGGCCACTTAACCCTGTTTTCTGGAGAGGTTGACTGAGACAGATGTTAAAGGCTCATGTTGTCAGCCGGACACCATTTGTTACCCGCACCAGTCAACAAACATCATACTGAGGGGGGCTGTAGTCCTCCTGTCTGACTCTACCGAGACCCTACCACCACCCTGCCACCACCCTGCCACCACCCTACAAACACCCTGCCACCACCCTTCAAACACCCTACCACCACCCTTCAAACACCCTACCACCACCCTACAACCACCCTACCACCACCCTTCAAACACCCTACCACCACCCTACCACGACCCATAGTCTCTTCCTCTGTTTATTTATCTCCTTTATCTCTTTTTCTGTCTCTATTTCTCTTTCTTTCCCTACCTATCCCTCTCTCTCTTGCTCTTCCTATCTTTCTCCCTCGGCTATATGTGAAATTAATACGTATTTTCAAAATAAGAAAATCACAACAGAAAATAAGGTAAAATATCCAACTTACAATCCACAAAATGCAGCAGAATGAAAAAAGAAAACTTATTTAAAAAATTTCCCGGAGGAGGCTAACCCGAGGTGCTGCTTGAAAGGTTCGTCTACTTATGCATCCAACACCTTACTTCTTTTAGCTTAAGGTGAGTGAGTGTGTGTGTTTGTGCGGCGAGACAGTGTCGGCTTTTTGTATTTTTTAAACTCATATGACCAAAAGTAA
>CAUDMG010000694.1:405000-435000 GCA_958450375.1 Homarus gammarus
GTGTGTGTATGTTTGTGTGTCATGTCCCAGATTTACACTGGAACATAAAGGTGTTTTTGGTTTAGTTTTTGGGTCATAATAGTGTTCCATGATCCTTGAGCTTTTAAAGGAGCATCAGTGAGACGTCTCTCCTTAATGGCTGCCAGTTTATCTCCCTTCATGAGTGTGTTTTGCCATTATCTCTCTCTCTCTATCTCTCTTTATCTCTCTCCCTCTCTTTTTTCTCGTCTCTAATCGTTTTCTTCGTTCTTTCTTTGTATTTTTGTCTCCTACTGTGATATGACATTCCTTTTCTCTCTCTCTCTCTCTCTCTCTCTCTCTCTCTCTCTCTCTCCACACACACACACAAAAACATCGAAGAGAAAACCAAGAAAAAATAATAATAAAAGACTAAATAAATCCTCTTACACTCACTCGTCTGATGACCTCATGAAACACACATTTTGGCCGGGGTATAAGAATCTCCCTAGTACCATTAACTCGTCATGTTATCTGGGGAAAGAAAACCTCCCCAAGATGATATATATCGAGAGGGTGACGGAACATATTAACCAAATTGTTCCCCCAGCACGCAGTAGTTTGGGAAAGTTTCAGCTCAACTTTTTTCCCTGCCTTGTGGTTGAGCAGGGGGTAAATTGTGAATATTGTTATTACGTATTGTTGGAGGATATTGTTATATGTGTGTGTGTGTGTGTGTGTGTGTGTGTGTCATTCATCTCCCTTAAGTTTGAGAATGCTGAAGGAGTCACCAATCACAGGGCCCCGTCTATAATTAAGCATAGGGAGGAGGAGAATGCTAATGCTGCCAGTATCAATGGTATTTAAGGTGGCGAGAGGAATGCCTAATGTGAAGAACAATAGATGGAGGAATGGCGGCTGTATGTCTGAGTAGGGAGGAAAGATGTGTGGATACTAAGATTTAGTGGAAGGGATGGAATGGAAGAAGGTGGAATGAAGTCAGTGGTAGTGGTGGAAGTAATGGTGGTAGTGGTGGTGGTTGTGGTAGTGAATGTGATAGCGATATTGTACTAATGGGGGTAGTGGTGTTAGTCGTGGTGGTAGTATTAGTGGTAGGGGTGGTAGTGGTGGTAGTGGTGGTAGTATTAGTGGTAGGGGTGGTAGTGGTGGTAGTATTAGTGGTAATGGTGGTAGTGTTTGTGGTGGTAATGGTGGTAGTATTAGTGGTAGGGGTGGTAGTGTTTGTGGTGGTAATGGTGGTAGTGGTGGTAGTATTAGTGGTAGGGGTGGTAGTGGTGGTAGTATTAGTGGTAGGGGTGGTAGTGTTTGTGGTGGTAATGGTGGTAGTGGTGGCAGTATTAGTGGTAGGGGTGGTAGTGTTTGTGGTGGTAATGGTGGTAGTGGTGGTAGTATTAGTGGTAGGGGTGGTAGTGGTGGTAGTATTAGTGGTAGGGGTGGTAGTGTTTGTGGTGGTAATGGTGGTAGTGGTGGTAGTATTAGTGGTAGGGGTGGTAGTGATTGTGGTGGTAGTGGTGGTAGTAGTGGTAGTATTAGTGGTAATGGTGGTAGTAATGGTGACGGTGGAAGTAATGGTGTTAGTGGTGGTAGTATTAGTGGTAATGGTGGTAGTGTTGTGGTAGTTGGTAATGAGGTGTGATAGCCGCCTCATAAGTGGAGGTTATGACCCTAGGTTGATGAGGTGTGGATAGTAAATTGCCCCTCTCTCTCTCTCTCTCTCTCTCTCTCTCTCTCATAAAACACAGTTGAAAGCTTGAATAATAATAATAAAACTAAATACACTCAGGGACAAGAAGTGAGCATAATATCCTGTTTACGGTTGAGGTGTGTTGGGTGGAGGGGGGAGGGAAGGAGGGGAGTAGGGGAAGGGGGGGGGGAGTAGGGAGAAGGAGGGGGAGGGGGAGGGAGAGGGGTGCGACGACAATCCCCCTCCCCCTCCCCCAACAAAGAAAAAATGAGACTATCGGGATGTTTTTTGTTTTAGTTCCTTGTCAATTTATTTTTGTTTTGTTTTCAAGGGATTTTAAATTCCTTCGAGTTGACTGTTTACGTAAGGGAGGAAAATAATGAGAGATAAAGAAGATGGATGGAAGAGAGGGAAGGAGGGACGGAGGGAGGGAGGGAGTAGAAGACACCTAAAGAAGGAGAGGGGGGAAATCAGGGAGAAAGACGAGGAAATGAAGAGGAGGGTATGAGTCAGGGAGAGAAAATGGGAGGGATGAGTCAAGGAGAGAAAGAGGGAGAGAGGAAGAAGAGGAACCAAGAGGGATTAAAAGAAGGAAGGAGGAAATTAACACCGTCTACGATCACCTGACCAGGAAGACGGGGAGGAGGAGGAGGAAGAGTAAGAGGAGGAGGAGGAAGAGTAATAGGAGGAGGAGGAGGAGGAGGAAGAGACATTAAAACACCTCATCCCCCTGGCAGCAGCAGCAACAACCTGTGGAGGCCAATTTCCACCTTCTTATTGACGAGAAATTAAAAAAGTCAAAGTCAAGAAGCCATTTTTCACATCCTTAAGTAATCATCGTCTGTGGCTGTTTTGGGTCTGTTTTGGTCTGTCTGTCTTGGGTCTGTATCTGTCTTGGTCTGTCTGTCTTGGGTCTGTCTTGGTCTGTCTGTCTTGGGTCTGTCTTGGTCTGTCTGTCTTGGGTCTGTCTTGGTCTGTCTGTCTTGGGTCTGTCTTGCTCTGTCTGTCTCTCTACTAACCTAACTTAACCTAATTCATCCTTTGAGAATATGGGTTAAATTAGCTTGACATGAGACCTATTATGACTGGGGCCCATTAGACCCTACATCATGCACCTTGATGTTAGGTTAGGTTAGGTTAGGTTAGGTTATCGAGTGGCTGGTGAGAGTCTGTGCTGATGTACTTGTTAATGGGTTGTGATGCCTTTAATTGGGTTATGAATCGAGAGGGAATAGGGGAGTCTGGCGGCGGGTCACAGGGGATGAGTTCAGAAATTGGTTTGTGTGTGTGTGTGTGTGTTGTCGCCAGCACCCCTCAGTCGCCACACGCAGCACCCGACCTTCCGCTGTAAAAGTCTACGGTCACCTCAACCCGCGTTTCACTTACTCTGCTCGTGACGTTACATCTTATTCTATTGATTTTAACATGGTTTGTGTGTGTGTGAGTGTAATAATAATAATAATAATAATTAACGGTTTATTGAAAGAGCTTGGCAGCCAGAAGGCTGAAAATATACAGTTACATATTTGGGGAGTGGGTTACGAATTACAAATAATATACAAGTAACATAAGTGACACAAATAAGACATATAATAACTTAGATGGGGAAAAGCTCAAACTACAGTTCAATTCAACATAGTGACAGTGTTACAGTATTACAAGTTATTGATAATTTTTACAATGGTTGGGACTGGGCTGTTCTTATAGCGATCAGTTCGTGCACGTATGGGCTGGATGCGGTTGTGGTGTCGAACAGCAATTCTCGGACAAGGGACCTCGGGTGGTAGCAGGAGCCGGTGTCGGGGATGGTGTAGAAGCTTCTTACCAAATTTGCAGATGAGGTCGTGGTGATGGTCAGTGAGAGTCGAAAGGGTCAGTGTGTTGAGCGCTTCTTGATATGTGGAGTAGGAGGAGGAGAGAATAATCTTGCATGCCCTCTTTTGCACTTTTTCTAGGTGTTTACGTTGTGTGGCATTTAGGGAGGAAGACCAGGTGGGGGAGGCATAGGTGAGCTTGGGAAGTATGAATGTTGTGTAAACACTGAGGAGCTCGTGTGCAGGAACTCCGAGGGACTTGAGTCGGCGGAGGAGGTGGAGACGGAAACTGGAGGATTTGACAACTTCATTGACGTGTGGTTTCCAATTTAGTTTGTTGTCTATGGTGACGCCGAGGAGCTTCGTGGAATCTACGACCTGGAGTGTGTTCGGGCCTAGAGTAATGGAAGGAGGTGGGACAATGTCGGAGGAGAGGTTGATGTGCATAACCATGGTCTTGGTATGGTTGATGGTGACATGGTTGTTGGTAGCCCAGTTTTGGAGACTGTTCAATAAATCCTGAAGGGCGGTATAGTTGGGAGCAGAATTGTTGACGCTGATCCCAATGGTGGAGTCGTCGACATATTTCCAGCGAGCAGGGGTTTCTCTTAGGGCATCATTGATGAGCATAAGGAAGCAGAGTGGTCCCATCTTGGTGCCTTGGGGGACGCCACAGGTGAGTGACTGAAAGGTGGAGACAGCCCCTCGGAAGCGTACAGCTTGGCGTCGGTCACTGAGGAAGTCTGTAAGCCATGGTATGAGGCTTCTTCGAAGCCCGAGGTCAATAGCTTTGTTGATGATTATATTGTGGTCGACTAGGTCGAACGCTTTAGTGAAATCAATGAAGGCGACAGCTACAGACGTTTTTCGTTTCTCGAGATGGCGGTATATGTAATCGAGAAAGCTGACAAGACAGTGAGTGGTGGAGGAAGTTTTCATGTTGCCAAATTGCTGAGGGTCTACGACTCCTGCAATATCAGCATAAGCCCAGTCGAACACAAAACTTTCACAGATTAGGCTGGGTATTGGGGTGATTGCAATAGGTCGTAGCTGATTTAAGGATTGTGGGCTGGTTGACTTGGGCACTGGTGATACATAAGAGGTCTTCCAGTCAGCTGGGCATCTGGCTTGACTGAGAGAAGCATTGATGATGGAGCAGAGGGGTTTAGCAAGCTCCGGGGAGAACTCCTTGAAGAGTTTCATTGGTAAGTCAATGGGGGTGGTAGAGCGTTTTAATTTTAGTTTGTCCAGGCGTTTTGCTACGTCAAATTCTTCTACTAAGTCAGTGGGAAGGGAGGCTGGTAGGTAAGCAGGGAGAGTGGTTGTGTCAAGCCGTGGGAGCGTCTGGCATATAGTAGCGAAATGGTTATTTGTTTGCTCAGCTGCGTCAACACTAGTGAGATGGCTAAGGAAGGGGAGGGGGTGTGTCTTATTGTTTAGTCCACAGAGTTCTTTAAGCTTACCATACCATTGACTGATGTTGGTCTGTTTCAGGTGTTGTAATTTGGTTGGGTAGTGGGACTTCTTTGCAGTGCGTATTTCGCGGATGACTCGGTTGCGAAGGGACCTGTAGCGGATGTGGTCATTGAGATGAAAGGCTCTGTCTCTCTGTTGCATAAGTCTTTTGATCCGAGGTGTGATCCAGGGCAAGTCAGCTGGGTGAGATCTGACGGACTTCTCGGGGAAGAAGTGGTGGTGAGCTTGCGTGGTGGTGTTGGTATAATTTATCCATTTGGTTTCCACGTCATCCACGCTAAGTACTTCAGTCCAGGGATGGTGAACTATCCACTGCCCGAAGAGGCGCACTGCAGAGTCAGTAATCGGCCTGTAGGTCTTGATGTAGGGTCTCTGTACTTGAGTGGGAGTGGCAGCTGGGGACCAGAGCACTGATAAGTGTGTGCTACACCCGATAGGAGGCATTGGTTGAGGTGGTTGGTACTGGTCCGCTAAGTCAGTTAAGATAAGGTCCAGGGTATTTTGACCGTGTGTGGGGAAGGTCACAACTTGTGATAGTGATAGCTGGTCCTGGATATCAGTGGTGTCAATTTCATTTAAATCCCCACATAATACTAACTTGGCACATGGGTACCTAACTCTGAGGTGGTCTGAGGTGGTGATGAGATGATTGATAAGAGTGTCTCTGGTGGGTGATCGAGGCGGATGGTATGCCACACAGATTATAATGGAAGCAGTGTTGCGTGGGTGGGCTCTTAGCACGACACGTACCCATAATGCTTCCACATCTGCTGGGACTTGAACATCCAGGCGTGACGGGCGTAGGTCATCTTGACAGAAGAGGGCAACGCCCCCTCCGCGTCTTTGTGAACGAAGGTGATGAAAGAGTTGATATCCCTCAATATGACACGTTTCAGGCACAATTTGCCAGGCCTCACATATGGCAACGACGCTCGCGGCGGTTGACCTGACTGTAGTTGCCAGCTCGTCGAACTTGTTAGCTAGGGAAGTGACGTTGGATAGCAGTGTGTGTGTGTGGGTGTGTGTGTGTGTGTGTGTGTGTGTGTGGGTGTGTGTGTGTGTGTGTGGGTGTGTGTGTGTGTGTGTGTGTGTGCACACGCACGCACACACACACACACTCACAGCTAGCTACTTTTACCCCTAGACATCAACGGTATTCATTACAACTTCCATAATGACGCCAGGTTTTCTTCCCCTAAACATCCGCGACGGCCCGAGTTTTTCCCCTGTAAATGTTCCCCGCCTTGTTTTTTATCCCTGCCACAACCCATCCACTCATTATTAGAGGGAAATCTCTCTCTCTCTCTCTCTCTCTCTCTCTCTCTCTCTCTCTCAACCCCCGGATCTAGTGCCCAGTATCGGCTCTTTGGTTCACCATATAACCGCAGTAATTGGCTCTTTATTTTTGTGAACAGCTGATAATTGGGAGTTTAGGGACGAGGGGGGAGGAGAGGGGAGGAGGGGAGGGAGGAAGAGGAGGAAGAGGTGCAACAGGAGAGCCATAAATTATCTGGAAGAGGAGAGAGAATTTTTAGTGTGTGTGTGTGTGTGTGTGTGTGTGTTTGTGTGTGTGTGAGGAGGGTCGGGGATTATTTCTAAAAATCCTTAATCCTCTTATACTGATTTAAGGGGATTTAAATTTTGTGGAGGAAGAATAAGATTAAGAAGTTATCTTATGGATGGAATAATGGAGGAGATTGTGTTTTTGTTCTTTTCCCTCTTGTACTTCTTCCTCTTGTTCTTCTTCCTCTTCTTATTCTTTCCTTTCCTCCTCCTCCTTCACTTTTTTCTTTGTTGTTGTTCTTGTTATTCCGTTCTCCTGCATTATTCTCTTCTTCTTCCTCCTCCTCCTCCTCTCCCTCTTCCTCCTCCTCCTCTCCCTCTTCCTCCTCCTCCTCCTCTCCCTCTTCCTCCTCCTCCTCTTCCTCTTCCTCCTCCTCCTCTCCCTCTTCCTCCTCCTCCTCTCCCTCTTCCTTCGCCTCCTCTCCCTCTTCCTCCTCCTCCTCTCCCTCTTCCTCCTCCATCTCTCCCTCTCCTTCCTCCTCCTCTTGTGAGTATAGAACCACTTACAATGCTCTTCCTAAAGCTTTCTTCTTATTCTTATTATTTTACGTCTCTTATTCTTTAGTCTCCTAACTTTAAAATTAAATTACTATTTTTTCTTCCTCCTCCTCCTCTCCCTCTTCCTCCTCCTACTCTCCTCCTCCTCCTACAACCCCTCCTCCTCCTCCTACAACCCCTCCCCCTCCCCCTCCTCCTCCTACAACCCCTCCTCCTCCTACAACCCCTCCTCCTCCCCCTCCCCCTCCAATACCGAAAAAAAAAAACACAATCTTCTTCCACCGCTACATTGGGGGATCGATCTGAGGTCCCAGGCATTACGAAGGTGAGAAGTAGCCCATGAGCCACGGTGTGCCTCTTAAAGATTCATGTACCAGATTTTTACAGGTTTAAATCATGAATATAAGTGCAGGTTCAGGAATGTGGGTCAGGTAGAGTTATTATTGTATGTCGGTGGTGAATTATAGGAAAGATGGATGGATGGATGGATGGATGGATGTATAAATAGATGGATGGATAACTGTCTGTATGGATAGATAGATGTATGTTTAGATAGATGGATAGATAAATATATATATATACTGTATATATAAGTATGAAATTCTACAGGTAAGCAATTTAGTATGTATGTATGTATGTATGTGTGTATGTATGTATGTAATAATAATAATAATAATAATAATTAACGGTTTATTGAAAGAGCTTGGCAGCCAGAAGGCTGAAAATATACAGTTACATATTTGGGGAGTGGGTTACGAATTACAAATAATATACAAGTAACATAAGTGACACAAATAAGACATATAATAACTTAGATGGGGAAAAGCTCAAACTACAGTTCAATTCAACATAGTGACAGTGTTACAGTATTACAAGTTATTGATAATTTTTACAATGGTTGGGACTGGGCTGTTCTTATAGCGATCAGTTCGTGCACGTATGGGCTGGATGCGGTTGTGGTGTCGAACAGCAATTCTCGGACAAGGGACCTCGGGTGGTAGTAGGAGCCGGTGTCGGGGATGGTGTAGAAGCTTCTTACCAAATTTGCAGATGAGGTCGTGGTGATGGTCAGTGAGAGTCGAAAGGGTCAGTGTGTTGAGCGCTTCTTGATATGTGGAGTAGGAGGAGGAGAGAATAATCTTGCATGCCCTCTTTTGCACTTTTTCTAGGTGTTTACGTTGTGTGGCATTTAGGGAGGAAGACCAGGTGGGGGAGGCATAGGTGAGCTTGGGAAGTATGAATGTTGTGTAAACACTGAGGAGCTCGTGTGCAGGAACTCCGAGGGACTTGAGTCGGCGGAGGAGGTGGAGACGGAAACTGGAGGATTTGACAACTTCATTGACGTGTGGTTTCCAATTTAGTTTGTTGTCTATGGTGACGCCGAGGAGCTTCGTGGAATCTACGACCTGGAGTGTGTTCGGGCCTAGAGTAATGGAAGGAGGTGGGACAATGTCGGAGGAGAGGTTGATGTGCATAACCATGGTCTTGGTATGGTTGATGGTGACATGGTTGTTGGTAGCCCAGTTTTGGAGACTGTTCAATAAATCCTGAAGGGCGGTATAGTTGGGAGCAGAATTGTTGACGCTGATCCCAATGGTGGAGTCGTCGACATATTTCCAGCGAGCAGGGGTTTCTCTTAGGGCATCATTGATGAGCATAAGGAAGCAGAGTGGTCCCATCTTGGTGCCTTGGGGGACGCCACAGGTGAGTGACTGAAAGGTGGAGACAGCCCCTCGGAAGCGTACAGCTTGGCGTCGGTCACTGAGGAAGTCTGTAAGCCATGGTATGAGGCTTCTTCGAAGCCCGAGGTCAATAGCTTTGTTGATGATTATATTGTGGTCGACTAGGTCGAACGCTTTAGTGAAATCAATGAAGGCGACAGCTACAGACGTTTTTCGTTTCTCGAGATGGCGGTATATGTAATCGAGAAAGCTGACAAGACAGTGAGTGGTGGAGGAAGTTTTCATGTTGCCAAATTGCTGAGGGTCTACGACTCCTGCAATATCAGCATAAGCCCAGTCGAACACAAAACTTTCACAGATTAGGCTGGGTATTGGGGTGATTGCAATAGGTCGTAGCTGATTTAAGGATTGTGGGCTGGTTGACTTGGGCACTGGTGATACATAAGAGGTCTTCCAGTCAGCTGGGCATCTGGCTTGACTGAGAGAAGCATTGATGATGGAGCAGAGGGGTTTAGCAAGCTCCGGGGAGAACTCCTTGAAGAGTTTCATTGGTAAGTCAATGGGGGTGGTAGAGCGTTTTAATTTTAGTTTGTCCAGGCGTTTTGCTACGTCAAATTCTTCTACTAAGTCAGTGGGAAGGGAGGCTGGTAGGTAAGCAGGGAGAGTGGTTGTGTCAAGCCGTGGGAGCGTCTGGCATATAGTAGCGAAATGGTTATTTGTTTGCTCAGCTGCGTCAACACTAGTGAGATGGCTAAGGAAGGGGAGGGGGTGTGTCTTATTGTTTAGTCCACAGAGTTCTTTAAGCTTACCATACCATTGACTGATGTTGGTCTGTTTCAGGTGTTGTAATTTGGTTGGGTAGTGGGACTTCTTTGCAGTGCGTATTTCGCGGATGACTCGGTTGCGAAGGGACCTGTAGCGGATGTGGTCATTGAGATGAAAGGCTCTGTCTCTCTGTTGCATAAGTCTTTTGATCCGAGGTGTGATCCAGGGCAAGTCAGCTGGGTGAGATCTGACGGACTTCTCGGGGAAGAAGTGGTGGTGAGCTTGCGTGGTGGTGTTGGTATAATTTATCCATTTGGTTTCCACGTCATCCACGCTAAGTACTTCAGTCCAGGGATGGTGAACTATCCACTGCCCGAAGAGGCGCACTGCAGAGTCAGTAATCGGCCTGTAGGTCTTGATGTAGGGTCTCTGTACTTGAGTGGGAGTGGCAGCTGGGGACCAGAGCACTGATAAGTGTGTGCTACACCCGATAGGAGGCATTGGTTGAGGTGGTTGGTACTGGTCCGCTAAGTCAGTTAAGATAAGGTCCAGGGTATTTTGACCGTGTGTGGGGAAGGTCACAACTTGTGATAGTGATAGCTGGTCCTGGATATCAGTGGTGTCAATTTCATTTAAATCCCCACATAATATTAACTTGGCACATGGGTACCTAACTCTGAGGTGGTCTGAGGTGGTGATGAGATGATTGATAAGAGTGTCTCTGGTGGGTGATCGAGGCGGATGGTATGCCACACAGATTATAATGGAAGCAGTGTTGCGTGGGTGGGCTCTTAGCACGACACGTACCCATAATGCTTCCACATCTGCTGGGACTTGAACATCCAGGCGTGACGGGCGTAGGTCATCTTGACAGAAGAGGGCAACGCCCCCTCCGCGTCTTTGTGAACGAAGGTGATGAAAGAGTTGATATCCCTCAATATGACACGTTTCAGGCACAATTTGCCAGGCCTCACATATGGCAACGACGCTCGCGGCGGTTGACCTGACTGTAGTTGCCAGCTCGTCGAACTTGTTAGCTAGGGAAGTGACGTTGGATAGCAGTAAAGACGGGAGATCATACCATATCCGTGGAACTTCAGTGTGGTGGTATGGTCTGTCAGGGGTGGGTTTCTCCGGTTTCCTAGTGGAGGTTACGGTTCTAATGGGCTTATGTGCATGACGGCCTTGTCTACGGCTCCGCGCGTGGAATAGGTTTAGTGACTTGAGTAGCGCGATAACACTGCCATCAGGATAACCGTTCCCACGCTTTAGATGGTACAGAGTGCGTCGGGAGTAAGTGATTGGTGGCCATCTGTTGAAATCTGTTGTGGGCGGACGGAAGTGTTTGTCACTGGCGGCACTTTGAGGGACACTGACACTGGTAGACATCTGTTAGTATTTGTCAGTCGTAAAGACCGTGGGTCTTTGTCCCTGGTGCTTGGGGTCGCCGACACAGTTTTCACGATATATGTAAACACCGCGGTGGTCCTTGTCACTGGCACTTTAAAGGGGACCGATAAAGTGCCCACTGTCTGACTTTTCCTTGGGGTGCACTATCGAGCACTGTATGGTAATCACTTATTGCACTGCTCCGTAATCAATCGTTCACTAATCACTAGAATGTTTTGCTGAATCGATCCTGGTGTAGTAAGGCTGGTAGGGCGTTGGGGTATAGCAGGGGGAGTGGCAGGGCCAAACAGACTCGGCCTGGCTGCTAAAACCGGGAGCGCCTTCGGGGCACGTCCTGTCTCACTGTGTGTATGTATGTATGTGTGTATGTATGTATGCATGTCTGGTCTTTATCTCACCAAAGCATCACGTTACACCTCACTTCTCAGGTCCCAGCGACACGAGGTTAAGGCGACACTCAACATATACAAATTAAATCTCGAGCAAAACTCCTCCTGTGTCGGCTTCTCTCTCAAGTTTCCAGCTGGGTAGACATCCCGGCTACCTGGCTCACCTACCTGGCTCAACTACCTGGCTCACCTATCTGGCTCAACTACCTGGCTCACCTACCTGCCTCACCTACCTGCGTCACTGAGCCAATAATATTTACACTTTTACCTGGATCATAGTGTGTGTGTGTGTGATGGAGATTAACTTTTTGAGTAATTGTTTTTTAAAATATGTTTATTATTTTAACTTTTTGGGGGATACGATTTTTTTTATTTGTTGTTATTATTGTTGTTATTGTTGCTGTTGTTGTTAAGGCTGTTGTTGTTGTTGTTGTTATTAGCCTATCTGGTATGTGTGATATTTTTATGCAATGAAGTGGTTTGGGGAGGGGAGGTGTGTGTGTGTGTGTGTGTGTGTGTGTGTGTGTACGTTTTTCTATCTACTCAAATGGCGTTTCAAATAATAAATCTGTAAATTTTCTTTTCTTTTCCCTTCACCCCCTTCCCTTTCCTCCTCTCCGCCTCTCCTATCTCCCCTACGGCAATCAAAGCACACACACACACACACACACCGTTACCATAAATCGACTGCCATTTCTTTATCTTTTAATGACTATCAGTAACACTTTCCTTACATAGCTCACTTCCATGATATTTTTAAGGGGATTAATTAATGTTATTATAGTAAAAATAAAATCACTGTTGCGGTAATGGCAGAAAAATATGACAAGAGTAATAAACAATTAGGTTTGTTTACATGACCAGGAATTATTATGATAATAAATGTTGGATACAAAATTTTGTGGCAAAACCAGGTCATGAAAATTTAACAATCATAGCAGAGCACTAGGTTATGAGAGGACCAATCACATTAAAGCTCTGAATATTCTACCAATCACAGCAGAGCAGCGGGGTATTAGAAGACCACTCCCATTAAAGCTTGTAATATTCTACCAATCAGAGCAAAGCAGCGAGGGTTTGAAAGGACTAATCAAATTAGGGATTAAAAAAAAGATTTAAAAATCGAGCAGGAAGGACGGGGCAAACCCTCGCCCACCATCCAGACTCTTTTGTTGTCATTCACTCAAGGTAGATCAGTGAGGCAGTGGCCCGTTACACCTCCCTCTCATACACCTCCCTCTCATACATCTCCCATACACCTCCCTGTCATACACCTCCCTCTCATACATCTCCCATACACCTCCCTCTCATACACCTCCCTCTCATACACCTCCCTCTCATACATCTCCCATACACCTCCCTCCCATACACCTCCCTCTCATACACCTCCCTCTCATACACCTCCCATACACCTCCCTCCCATACACCTCCCACTCATACACCTCCCTCTACATCTCCATCACTCCCATACACCTCCCTCTCATACATCTCCCATACACCTCCCTCTCATACATCTCCCATACACCTCCCTCCCATACACCTCCCTCTCATACATCTCCCATACACCTCCCTCTCATACACCTCCCTCTCATACATCTCCCATACACCTCCCTCTCATACACCTCCCATACACCTCCCTCTCATACATCTCCCATACACCTCCCTCTCATACACCTCCCTCTCATACATCTCTCATACACCTCCCTCTCATACATCTCCCATACACCTCCCTCTCATACACCCTCTCATACACCTCCCATACACCTCCCTCTCATACATCTCCCATACACCTCCCTCTCATACACCTCCCTCTCATACATCTCCCATACACCTCCCTCTCATACACCTCCCTCTCATACATCTCCCATACACCTCCCTCTCATACACCTCCCTCTCATACACCTCCCATACACCTCCCTCTCATACACCTCCCTCTCATACATCTCCCATACACCTCCCTCTCATACACCTCACTCTCATACACCTCCCTCTCATACACCTCCCTCTCATACATCTCCCATACACCTCCCTCTCATACACCTCCCTCTCATACATCTCCCATACACCTCCCTCTCATACACCTCCCTCTCATACATCTCCCATACACCTCCCTCTCATACACCAGTCATACTCCCATAAACTTTCTACCGATATTTTTTCCTCAAGAATTAAATATGTGTGTTGCTAAATCTCATCGTTTAAAAATTAATGTTTTATTAATGTCATTTTTCCTCTTTACAGGTAAGATGGCCGACTCGCCAGGTGAGAACAATACGGTAATCAGGTAAAAATTAACTATATTACTAAGAAAGAATTTTTTTTACGAATGATTGTATATTATTTCGCTTATAACATAATTAATATAATACTAACATAAGTAACAGGTATATACGAACACTGCCGACCTAATTATGCAGTTCTCTCTACTCAATAACACGCACGTTAATGGACCGAGTTATATAGACTGTAGAGTAAAGTGTTTAGAAAGATTCAAAACAATATGTTGTCCTGATCTTTGGAGACTTTATGAGAAACGTTTCAACATCAGTCTATGGAATTCGGTCTTTATATTAATATTAAGATGTGCACAAGTTATGGGATGCCAGTTATCCAAAAAAAAAAGAGTTCATACATATTTCTAAAAAAATTCTTATAAACTTTTGACACCTTCCGATCGCTTCGTTTCCTTCACGAATCCTTTAAAACATTGCCAGCACCCCCAAGACTTAACTGGCCAATCAACGTCAAGCAGGACGTGACGTCATCTTGAAGTGGACCAATCACATCAAGTTTTACAGTACACCAGCGATCCGGTAAGAACAACCTCTGGAAGTTAAGACCCTTGTGCCAGTACCCTCCCTGTCAACCCTCAAGCTTTTGGGAACCACCCTTACTGTACACCCCTCAAGCTTTTGGAGAACCACCCTTACTGTACACCCTCAAGCTTTTTTTAAGAACGACCCATTACTGTCAATCTTCAAGCTTGGATTACTGCCTTCATCCCTGAAGCTTTCTTTTGAACTCCCCTCTCACCCTTCAAGCTTGGATCACTGTTCCTCACGCTCGACCTTGGAGTATCACCCTTCCTTTGGGGTGATGCTTGGTGCTTCAAGTGTGGCTGTACTGCTGCACCCTGCCCCCCCTCACACGGTTCCACCCCGGACTGGATCAGCCTGGAATGATCGTTAACCCTAACAAAATATCCCTTGACTGTAAAAGACTCTCTGCCAAACACCCTTTTCTCAACCTGGAACTACAAACCTTCACTGGAATGGCCTCTACAACCCTCTGTCCAGCTGCCTGCGAACTCTGCTCTATGTGGTCATATTTCAAATGTTCTTCCAAACACTGTGTTATTGATCCTGATTGTTGTCCATTACTTTATGTACCCGAACACTTGGTTATGGTGATCTCTGTGTATGACTGATCATCAATGTCAGCCTTGATGATTCTTGTACTCTTGTAAACACTGTACCCCCCCCCCCCCTCTCTTAATGCATTCTTGTAAACTATATGTTCAACCTATAAGATGATGCTCTTCTTTTATGCTGTTTGTATCCCTTATATTTAATGCATTCATGTGGACTTAATTTTAACGTTTGATCCTGTTAAGTAGAATTCCGTATGGTATAGAAACCTTATGGATAAATTCTCTCGGCCTTTATACATTCATAGAACACTGAATAATATATGTGTAACGATAGATCACCAGACTTATACACCATCATACGGAAAAACCTTAGAGGAATATACCCCAAGCAAGGCTCTCCTTATAGGTGAATCATCTCTCATGCCTTGAAGGATTCCCCCACTAGGCTAAGTAGGGATCTGACTCCTATACCCGCAGAAGGTGGTTCAATCCTTCAACACAAGCCAAGTTTATAGCTCCCTCATGTGCTGAGGCTGAAGCCGGCCCAATGTCTTCTCTCCTTTATAACGCGTTCAGGAGGAGGAGGAGGAGGGGGGAGAGGAGGTAGGAGGAGTAGGAGAAGAAGGAGGAGGAGGAGGCAGAGGAAGAAGAAGACCGAGGCGATCATCCTCCTCCTAACTTGGATGACCTATCAGCCACCACCCATGGTCGTGAGGTCAATAAACTATACATGAGGAGAATTAACCCTCATTCCCAGCCATCATGGAGTCTGTTTACATTCTCCCGAGTGTTGTGGTGGTGAAGGTATGACTCCGCTATACTGGACACTGAATCCTCTATTTAACGGACTATAGAGAGTAAAGTCCGTTATATCGAGGGTCCGTTAGAAATGAAACCCTTCCATGTAACGGATTATATGGAGATAGAAGTCCGTTATATGGAGGTATCACTATATGTAAACAGAGTGCGATGGTGGCTGGCAGTACAAGTGAGGGACTGTCTTATATTTACCCAGGTGTGTGTGTGTGTGTGTGTGGGTGTGTGTGTGTGGGTGTGTGTGTGTGTGTGTGGGTGGTGTGTGTGTGTGTGTGTGTGTGGGTGTGTGTGTGTGTGGGTGTGCAGGGGGGGGGGGGGGCTCTTCCTCACAACACGGAAAAATAAAGATCTCTTCCCTTCCACATTAGACACCACGATATATATTTTTTTGTCATTTTCCTGGTAATGTCTCACGCGGGAGTCGTTGTGAGAAGCGTGACTTTATTAACACAGACACTTCAGGTAATATTGTAATAAAAATTCAACTGACTATGAACAAAATCTACACCTGACCCACGTAACTTTTTATTCATTATTTTCATTATTATTCATAAAAAATTCTTATAATTTGTTTTTTTCATATTTAACAAAATATTTAATACCTTTAGAGGTGTATAATTTAGTTCCCATTGGGGGGAATATTTGGGCAAAATTTAAATAACAAAAAAATATGTTTGATCAGACTAATGCGATGAATATTCAAACATTTACTCATGAAAACTTATTATTTGGGTCTTTTATAGTTGACAGTGTGTGTGTATGTGTGTGTGTGTGTGTGTGTGTGTGTGTGTGTGTGTGTGTGTGTGTGTGTGTATGTGTATGTGTGTGTGTGTTTTACAGTATTTAATTATCCTCCTCCTAATTAGTCAACCAACCTACACGTTAGACTAACATAATATCATCTTTTTCCTTAAACATTTTCCTTTCAACAAAGCTACAACTCATTAACTCATATACTAAAGAATACACCTTAAAGATAACACAGAATAACACATAACTAATACACTCAACAATAACAAGATCTCATATATACACAAGTCATACACTCTCTCCCGGGTGTATGATAACGAGGACTTACTTAATACTTTTTTAACTAAAGTAAAAAAAAAATATCGTATATGATAATGAAATATGGTTAGTTAAATAATTATATAAAGATAAATATCGCTAAGAGGAAAGAAGAGGGAGTGTTTGGAGTACATTGGACACGATCTAGGAAGAGGAAGAGGTAGAAGGAAGAGGAGGAGGTAGAAGGAAGAGGAGGAGGTATAAGGAAGAGGAGGAAGAAAAGGAGGAAGAGGGGAAAGAGGAAAAGAAGGAAGATTAGTAGGGTGGAGGCGATGGGCGGTGAGAGACTTCCTATGAAAAGTGGGACTGGGAGGTTTCTCGTAACAATTGAAGGAGATGGAGGAGGAGGAGAAGGAGAAAGAGGAGAGAGGGAGGAGGAGGAGAAGGAGGGGAAAGAGAAAGAAAGAGGAGAGGAGGAGGAGGAGAAGAGGGCGGTGAGGGAGAAGAAGGAGGGTGATGAGGGAGGAGAAGGGGGCGGTGAGGGATGTGGCTAGCGAGGGTGGTGAGGGACGGGAAGGGTGTGGCTCCTGAGTTAGCCTCTTGATTAGAAGTTGCTGGCAGTTAATTGGTACTAATACATAACACGGCTGGGGTGGGCCGCAGGTCTGGGGAGAAAGTATTATTGGATAACATTAAAAGAAGAAGAAATACTCGTAGAGATCCCTGATGATGCCTACTAGTGCTGGGGGCAGGTCCTGAAGGGAGTGGGGCAGGTCCTGAAGGGGGGTGGGGCACGTCGAGTGGGGGGGGTAGGTCAAGAAGGGTGTATGTCAAGAGGGGGGAGGTCAAGAGGGGGGGGGGGTAGATCCTGTGAGGTTAGCTTCAGACGGGTGTAGATCCAAAGGGGTGTAGGTCCAAAGGGGGGATGAGTAGGTCCAAAGGGCGGATGAGTAGGTCCAAAGGGGGGATGAGTAGGTCTAGAGAGCAGAGCAGCAAGTCCAGAGGGAGGTAGAATACGAGACATAAGGGAGCACCAATCTAACATAACATCAGTGTATATGTAAACTAGTCTCACCACATATGACCAAAACAAAATAAAACAACTGAATAAAACTCCTCCTCGTCACATCTGTTCCTCCATAACCTGCAGGGAACACTCTCCTCTCTCCCCTATTCCATCATTCTTCCCTCGCCTGGTATACTTTCCGCCTTCCTTCAGTTCCCCCTCATCTCTGTCGCACCCGTTTTCGCTCTCACTCTCCTCCTCCCCTACCACAGTCTGGCTCACCCACCTCCTCCTGTTCTGCCAAAAATTATCTTCTCTTTTTACATACAACCTTTCCCTCTCCATCTCTTTATATATCTCTCCCATTAATTCCCGTCTCTCTTTCTCCTACCGTCTCTCTCCCTATTCCTGTCCATCACCGCAACCACCGCTACGATCATCACCACAACCACCGCTACGACCATCACCACACCCACCGCTACGACCATCACCACAACCACCGCTACGATCATCACCACAACCACCACTACGATCATCACCACAACCACCACTACGATCATCACCACAACCACCACTACGACCATCACCACAACTACCACCCCCCTGCCCCCCATCCATACCAGCCAACAATGCCCAGTGTCCACTCTTAACTGATGGATTCTTTTTTAGTTGATGAAGCTATCTGGTGGTTGAGACAGGAATAGGGAGAGCGATGGTGAACGGTAAATAGGTAGACGGGCCGTAAACAGGAGATAGGCACAACGACGGTAGACAGATAGATGGTAGAGAGAGAGGAGCTAGCAGAACGGACAGAGAGGAAATATAAAGAAGGAAATAATGAACACGTAAGCAACATTACTTCTCATGAACCAGAGTCGACTATGGTAGTGTGGTGGTGACTACCTTACTGTGTCATGGTTACAATGTCTTTTAACGTACACTAGTGGTATGTTTGCCTTCTTCCGACTTATCCCGCCCCTCTTCCATCTCTCCCTCTATCTCTTTCTCTCCTACCCCCCTCTCTCTCCCCCCTTCTCTCCCTTCTTACTCTTCCTCCCTCTCTTTCTCTCCTACCCCCCTCTCTCTCCCCCCTTCTCTCCCTTCTTACTCTCCTACCTCCCTCTCTCCCCCTTATATCTTCCTTCTTACTCTTCCTCCCTCTCTTTCTCTCCTACCCCTCTCCCCCCTTCTTACTCTCCTACCTCCCTCTCTCTCCCCCTTATATCTTCCTTCTTACTCTTCCTCCCTCTCTTTCTCTCCTACCCCTCTCCCCCCTTCTTACTCTCCTACCTCCCTCTCTCTCCCCGTTATATCTCCCTTCTTACTCTTCCTCCCTCTCCTCTCCCTCCCTTCTCCCCATCGCTGTAGTGCAGAATACCTGAATATTGAAGCAGAGTTAAGAGAGATATTGAAGTTTAAATTGTCAATATGAAGACGAGGTGAATAAAACCTTATATACAGTGAGGCAATACGAGACACTCTGAGGTGGGGTCTCCGTCCTGTAATGCACCTTGAGAACTTTATCATAATGTCTCCTCGCTTATAGCTTTTGATCCTTATATAACTTGATTTGTTTATATTATTGGTGTAGTGAGGGGTCAGGAGGAAGGGTAGTGAGTGGTGAGTAGGGTCAGGAGGGAGGATTAGGTGTGGTTAGGAGGTAGGAGTAGTATGGGTAGGAGGGAGGAGTAGTGTGGTTAGGAGGGAGGAGTAGGTATGGTTAGGAGGGAGGAGTAGTGTGGTTAGGAGGGAGGAGTAGTGTGGTTAGGAGGGAGGAGTAGTGTGGTTAGGAGGGAGGAGTAGGTGTGGTTAGGAGGGAGGCGTAGTGTGGTTAGGAGGGAGGAGTAGGTGTGGTTAGGAGGTAGGAGTAGTGTGGTTAGGAGGGAGGAGTAGTGTGGTTAGGAGGGAGGAGTAGTGTGGTTAGGAGGGAGGAGTAGGTGTGGTTAGGAGGGAGGAGTAGGTGTGGTTAGGAGGGAGGAGTAGTGTGGTTAGGAGGGAGGAGTAGTGTGGTTAGGAGGGAGGAGTAGGTGTGCTTAGAAGGGAGGAGTAGGTGTGGTTAGGAGGGAGGAATAGGTGTGGTTAGGAGGGAGGAGTAGGTGTGGCTAGGAGGGAGGAGTAGGTGTGGTTAGGAGGGAGGAGTAGGTGTGGTTAGGAGGGAGGAGTAGTGTGGTTAGGAGGGAGGAGTAGGTGTGGTTAGGAGGGAGGAGTAGGTGTGGTTAGGAGAGAGGAGTAGTGTGGTTAGGAGGGAGGAGTAGGTGTGGTTAGAAAGGAGGAGTAGTGTGGTTAGGAGGGAGGAGTAGTGTGGTTAGGAGGGAGGAGTAGGTGTGGTTAGGAGGGAGGAGTAGGTGTGGTTAGGAGGGAGGAGTACAGTAGGTGTGGTGAGGGGTGAGAGTGGTGGAGGGGGAGTGGTGAAAGCAATGTGTCAGCGGGGGAGGGGGAAGGCAAAGTCACAGAAGGAGGAGGGGGGAGGGGCGTGGTTAGGGGGGATAGGAATAGAAGAGGGAACCAGACGGCATAAATCACCCCCTCCTCCCCCATCACCCCCTCCTCCCATCACCCCCTCCTCCCCCATCTCCCCCATCTCCCCCTCCTCCCCCCCCCCCCCTCCTTCTTCCACCACGATAAGTTCCCAGCTAAATCGTCGCGGAATATTTTACTTGTGGGATTTATTTACATTTTTCCAAGCTAGTATTATAAATCCGTTTGCGTTGCGCTTACGAAAACTCTGGGACGGATTCATGGATTAATAATTGTTTTTGTCAAGGGCGTAAATAAACGTTCATATATATCCCTTATGAGTGAGATCTTGAGAGCCTACCGTCTAATGCTTCTTATAAATCTTACAAATTTAGTCTGAAAATAAATGGAATGGGTCGAGAGCTCTTGAAAAATTAGGCTTCCACTACATTAGACAAACCCCTCCATTCCTTGAACCGCCCTCCCCCCCCCCTCAGCCGTTTCACCAAACAACCTGATTCTTGAAATGTATGACCCAGGAACACACTCCCATTTACTCAATGAGTCCCGGGGGGTGTACTGGGATTCCTTCAATGAAAATGAAATCTCCATTAGTGACATGCCCGGCAGCCTTGGAAGGCGGGAAATAGCGCCAAGGCAACGCTCACGGGTGAGGACTCGAGTTGCCATCGGTAGGAGCCTCCTCAACTTTTATCAAAATTATTTCCAGGTTTTAATAGTTACAAACAAACTTACTGACGACGGGATAATGGTTATAGATTTATGCATATATAAGAGGAAAGATTGTTTAGGGGTTTTAAAGGAATATAAACAAGAAACAAATGGAAAAATGCGTCTTGGTAGATGTAGAGAGAGGAAGGTGCTCGCGGGTTTTTCTTCACGGAGAGTTAATGAAGAAGGCGGGAAGGAGTCAACCAAGGGATCATCCGTCTAAACACTCGCTCGACGATTGCCTCCACTTTCTTTATTTTTCCCTCTTCTCTTCTCCTCTTTTCATTGTGGTTTATTTATCGATTTACTTTTTGTTTTTAGAGACTTTTTATATATTGTCTTATAAGTCACTATAGGAGAGTTAAATTTGGCACCGATAGTAGAAGGGTGTGTGACATTATTATTATTACCGTCTCTCTCTCTCTCTCTCTCTCTCTCTCTCTCTCTCTCTCTCTCTCTCTCTCTCTCTCTCTCCCTCTCTCCATCTTCCTCTCTCTCCATCTTCCTCCCTCTCACACCCACTCATCTTTCCCCCTCTCGCCCTCCCCTCGTTTAGTTAGTAATTATGCATGGTGTAACTACAACCGCGGAGGGACACCAGCCTTGATGAGTGGGCCAGTGAGAGGGGAGAGAGGGAGAGGAATGAGACGTAGGGAACCAGAGTGGGAGGAAGGTGATGGAGAAGGATGAATGGGGAATGAAGAGGAGGGCAGGTGATGCAGGGAATGAGTGGGAAAAGGGTGAGGAAGGGAAGGAAAAGGAGGGAGGAAGGGGAAGAGAGAGGGGTAAGGAAGGAGGTAGATAAGAAAAAGAAGGAATGGGAGGGGATAGGGATGAAACAGAAGAGAGTGTAAGAAGAAAGATAAGAAGGGAAGAGGATGGTTGGGAAGAACGAAGAGAGAGAGAGGGAGAGAGAGGAACAATTACTGAATTATCGGAAATACTATAAAGTAACCGTTTAGACCAGATGGCTTCAACGACGGCCAGATCAAGCACACACACACACACACACACACACACACACACACACACGAAATGCAATTAACCTACACACACACACAAGAATAAAACCACTCTTCATGTACGACTGTCGATAAGTTCATTGGTAACGTTAAGTAAGTCACCATTAAATTCTGACGCGTGGTCTAGACGAGTCACAAGACGATATCATGGAGCAGCGGGAGAGGTAAACCTTCGAGTTGGCAACACTGTCTCCCTCCTGTGTTGTTGACTTATTATTTGGTTATTGTTATGAATTTGATATTATTATTGTTGTTATTGTTGTTATTATTATTGTTGTTATTATTACTATTATTAGTACTATTATTATTACTATTATTATTATTGTTATTATTATTGTTATTATTGTTATTATTATTATTATTGTTATTATTGTTATTATTATTGGTAATATTTTTATTTTTATTGTTATCGTTGTTATCATTGGTAGTTATATTATAATTATGATCATTAATATAATTTTATCAACATTATGGAAGAGCTTTATATTAATATTATTATAATTATTAATTTATTATATTGTTACTTTTGTATTGTTATAATTGATAATGTCCTAACTTAGCTTCCCCTAATTTAACCTAACCACACATAACTTACCTAAATTAAACTAACCTACTCCTTGGTACTCATATGAAAGTTCGTCTCAAGAGGCTCCGGGTTCGGATTAAGGTTTGTGTCGGGTTCGACTCCGTGGATTCGTTTGGTCTGTGTTTATCTTCGTCTCCCTCCTCCTCCTCAATGAAATTTTCAATTTTATATAGATGCCTTAATTATATATTGAATTCAGGGTAGATGAGTAAATCAGCAGATATTTAGTGCTGGGTGCAGCTAACAGACAGACAGACACGTATACTGCCAAGGTCTGAGCTGTTACCTGTAGCTCAACTCATTAACAGTCTTCGAAGGTAATTATTAAGAATTGCAACACCTGTTTAATCAATTTACTTGTCAAATAATTTATTTTACTAAATGAAAAGTATAAATTAATTTCCTTATTTTCTTTAATAGTGTTTTCAGCAGCTTGAGTTAAAATTACTGAGAAATTGGATAAAAAAATAAACTCACTCGTTATTCAGACAATTGTTTTGTTAAATAATGTCGCCGTAGTTCTTAACAATTACCTAAATTACCATTGTTCTGGTCGCCTTTGTTTACTGTGTCAAGGTGCGGTCTCCTCCACCACCCGAGGCGAGACAACACACAATGTTTATAAGTAGTTGGCTTCGCTTTTTATGTACTGATGTATATTATAGCTTAGTGTTTAGTTCAACAATTTATGTAACGTTTTATATGTAGATGGATCACTGGTCCGGACATTCATAAAGGCAGACGGTGCGGATGTGTACAAAAAAAAAATGGAAGAAAAATTATTAAACTCTCCGGACACATCCTGCCGCGTTTCATTATCTCGCTGTTTGTCTTCACCACCTCCCGCCCTGCATGAGTGTTCCCCGTCTGGCTTCTTCAACAATATTAAACCCTATGCTCGTCCCCCCGGTTGTATATCAGCCATACACTCAATAATGCCTGGCTATCTGTCGTCTACAAACCCTGAGATCAGTCTCGAATGTATTTATGTGTTGGAATATTATGTAAGGTGAAGCTGGTCTTGTTGTTGGAGCTTCTCGCGGGATGTAGGCAAATATACGTTGACTTATATATGGTATATTCTTCTTGTTATTATGTATCGCTTTTAATATTTATGATAGATGGTTAGTGACTGTTGTATAGTAGTAACTGTCTCAGTATCTAACACATCTCTGTATTTTTCAGGCGGAAGGACAAGCTGGATCTGGTTCCCTCTGGCGACAACGAGTCTTCAGGACATGGTCAGCAGCTGCCCAAGTTGATGGAGGTTATCAATGACACTCTGGTGGAGTTGTTGGACGGCTCACCCGACCAACACGACCTCCCCCGACTGTTCGACAATACCACCTTCTGCGTCAGGAACAACTCTGGTCCTTCATGTAACACAACAGAGTTTTCCATCTACGACAGTCCTCCGCCGTTCAGCCTTCCGTCTACCATCTTCATCGGTGTGTGTCTCACCGTCTGCATCATCATTACCGTCCTGGGCAACATCCTGGTGCTTGTGGCATTCTTCTGTGAGCGAGCCATCAGGCAGCCGTCAAACTACTTCCTGGCGTCGCTGGCCGTCACTGACATCCTCATAGGAAGTGTATCTATGCCCTTCTACACTGTGTACGTCCTCGTTGGCTACTGGGATCTGGGACCAATTCTTTGCGACCTGTGGCTCTCCGTGGACTACACCGTGTGCCTCGTCTCCCAGTTCACGGTTCTCCTCATCACCATTGACAGGTTCTGCTCCGTAAAGATCGCGGCTAGGTACAGGGCGTGGCGCACCAAGAACCGTGTGATAATCATGGTGCTCGTCACCTGGGTCATCCCGGCGTTGCTCTTCTTCGTCAGCATCTTCGGGTGGGAACACTTCATTGGGTACCGTGACCTGGGGCCTGGTGAGTGTACGGTACAATTCCTCAAGGATCCGATCTTCAACACGTCTCTCATCGTCGCCTACTATTGGATCCCACTGATCGCGCTCTTTGTCTTATATGCTGGCATTTATCAGACCGCGTATGAGATGTCTAAAAAGGCGCGAGAGAAGAGGAAACAAGCTCAGGCCTTGATGAATCTGAAACCCTCGGCGCCTACTGCCAGCAACAGACCAAGTCCAGCGCCGGTGACGAAGGCGGCACACCCGACCAACAAGACGAGTGCCGGAGGTAAGAGTAGCGGCAGTGACAACGGTGATCACGATGGTGAGGGAAAAGGCGGAGGAACGATGACCATGTCCAAGACCCAGAGTACACTCATCAGCCAAGACAAACCCAAGACAGAGACGGAAGTCGCCTCCGCTCCTCACACTACTGCCAACGACTCCACGTCCTCACACAAGATATCCTCTAAGACAACCACCACCGAGACGATGAGCTTCATGGAGAAAACTGTACTGGAGAAAGAACTTGAAAAGTCGAGCAGTGGAATAGAGAGTGAAGACGAGAAGCGTGACAGCAACACCAGTCTGCCCAAGATAGAGCCGCTGGCGCCACCACTGAGGGCATCGCCGACCACTGAGTCTCTGGCCAAGATCCCTGAGCAGTGTTTACTGGACTCTGAAAATTCTGAGCCTCGTCTAACTGAGCCTTCCATACACCCCGTACCGGCAGACTCTGTGGCGGCTCTCTTAGGCATCAGTCAAGTAAACAATGGTGGTATCCACAACGGACTGACCAACCTGACAATATCATCCTTAGGGGACATCCCCATTGTACCTCCTCCACCCCCTGTGTCTAGTCAACTTGGTGTGCACCCTTTAGCTGCCTCCACTCCCATCACTCCCTCCATCACAGCCACTAATGAACCCATCGAGCCTCCAGCTATGTTCGCTGACCTCCCACTACCCCAGAGACCGACCAGCCTGGAGCTGAGACTCAGTCCGCTCTCACTTCCCGCCTACGACTCGGTCATGTCGATGGACACGAGTGACATGAGGTTCATGGACGAGAGTTCGGTGGTCGTGCCCTCACCTGTGGTTGAGACACCTCCTTCCTCCAGCTGGACACAACAGGACGCCACCATCTCTCCCGAAGACTTAGCGCGGCGTCTAGAGGCACCAATGAGTCTACCGTCACCCTCGAACACGGTCACACCTACACCAATGCCTTCCATTAACGGTAACGGATCCCTTCACAACGGCACAGACTCCATGAGGTCGACACCGAAGCCCCAAACATCACCATCCAAGAAAACACTGATCCCAGACCCCAGTCCCCCCGCTGCCCCTCACCCGACACCCGTCAAGGTGCCCTTACCTCCGTCATCACCCATAGTGAAGAAACAGCCTCCCCCACCTCCACCCAGGGATCCATCTATATCAACAACTATAACCTTAGCTCCTCCTGTAGTGTCTATAACCCCCAGCAGCCAACCAAACAACACCCAGAAGTCAGGAGCCCCAACCAACGGAGGACCACCAAGTGCCTCTCTCACCGTCACCAGCAGAGGCCGCGACAGTAGCATCGAACCCGACAGTTGTGCTGAACCGTCTCACGTAGATGAAAAGGTCAAGCCCAAGAAGGACGTGTTCAAGAGCTTTGGTAAGAAGATCCGCTTTAAGAAGAAGAAGAAAGACCCGGAGGAGAAGAAGTCCAAGTCCCACAACCGAGCTAACAAGGCCCTCAAGACCATCTCGGTGATCATGGGCGCCTTCGTGGCCTGCTGGACGCCTTACCACATCATCGCTATCATGGAATCATTTTGCCTCTGCACGAATGGTCACGTTTACATGTTTTTCTACTTCCTCTGTTACGCCAACAGCCCCATCAACCCCTTCTGCTACGCCCTCGCCAACCAGCAGTTCAAGAAGACCTTTATGAGACTCCTCAGAGGGGACTTCCACGTCACTTAATGTTGTGTCCTTAGTGTAGTCTTGGTCTTTGTCTTCTATTAATGTAAAGGTGTAGCTTTGTGGCGTTTCTTACTTTACTGATGCAAGCTGGTTATGAAGTGGGACCTAAGCATTGTAAAAAAAAAAAAAAAAAAAGCCGAGATGAGCGTAAGTTAAAGCATGCAGATAGAGCGGCCCGGGGCAGCTTACTCACCTTCCTCAGCTTACCAGAAGGTCGGTCGGTCTAGATGGTGGTGGTGGTGGTCGTGGTAATGGTGATGATAGGAGTTATGGTGGTAGTGATGATGATAAGTGGTGATGATGGTGGTGATGAGGATGGTGAGTAAGCTGCGCCCCGCGGTTTTAGGAGAATAATGAATGAACATGTAAAAGTGTGAATAACTACTGAAAATACTTTATATTTTTAGGAGCAGATCCTCAAGAGTTTACATGGAGAATTATTTAGTGTGAATGAAGGTGATAAGAAGGCACTTTACTGTTTGACTTAAAGTTAAAACAACAAATAAATAATGGGAGACTAACACTCAGACTCATCCTTGACAATAGGCTCAACACCTTAACTTACCTGGTGTTAATTAGTCGTTTCTCGTTAAGTAAGACTCTATACAATCTTAATTTTCACCTTTGACGTTATTATTATTTTTGTTTTACTTCAAGTCAAATAATTAAGGTAATTCTTATATCTTTATTTACGAGAAATATTCAACGTAAGCTTCTTGAGAGTTTCGATCCTGTTGAGTATTTTTGTACTTAAGTTTGATTCAGAATGTACGAATAAGAATTGGTTTAGGGCGACAATAATCCTGTGTACTAAACCCTGCACACATTATGAGGTTTATATTTAGCTCGTGGGTTTTATTTATAAGTTTAAAACATCAGTAATTAGAAATTGGTTTATGTTGACAAATACTTTTCATATTAAATTACATAAACACTGTGCAGCTATACGCGAATTATCAGTATTCCAGTTTATATTATGAATACTACCTGTTGCAGTAATTATGTATACTACCTGTTGCAGTATATAATATGTATACCTGTTGCAGTAATTATGTATACTACCTGTTGCAGTATATAATATGTATACCTGTTGCAGTAATTATGTATACTACCTGTTGCAGTATATAATATGTATACCTGTTGCAGTAATCATGTATACTACCTGTTGCAGTATATAATATGTATACCTGTTGCAGTAATCATGTATACTACTGGTTGAAGTTTATTTTGTTAGCGAGTTATTTTATTTTATTTAATACCATTATGTGCTAATTATATTCAATATAATTATGCAATTAAATTGATAATTACATCTGAAGAAGAGCAATAGTTTGGGGCAATAATTTATTGTTATATTAACATCACGTCAGCATATAAACAAATGATCTAGACTCGTAATGGTGGCAACATCGTGAGCATAACCATTAACTATTAACGTGTTAGTTCTGGGGACCTTTTAGAATTGGGACCTATTAGAGCCGGGTACCTATTAGAACTCGAGACCTATTAGAATTGGGGAACTATTAGGACAAAAACCCATTGATAAGTCGTCGTCATTCACAATACCCCGGAGGCCAGAGAGTAGCTTAGAAGTGTTCAGTCAATAGTCTGAAGAAAATGCTCCTACGTTTTGGTCCTTCACCTCCCCCTTCCCCCTACCTCACTCTTCCCCTCCACCTCCCCCTGTACCTTCCCCTTCCCACTCTCCCCCTGTACCTTCTCTCCCTCCACCCGTTCCTTCTCTCCCCTCCACCTCCCCCTTCCCACCCACCTCCCCATGTACCTTCCCGTTCCCATTCTCCCTCCACCCCTTCCCACTCTCCCTCCACCCCTTCCCACTCTCCCTCCACCCCTTGCCACCTCTCCCCTCCACCCCTTCCCACTCTCCCCTCCACCCCTTCCCACTCTCCCTCCACCCCTTCCCACTCTCCCTCCACCCCTTGCCACCTCTCCCCTCCACCCCTTCCCACTCTCCCTCCACCCCTTCCCACTCTCCCCTCCACCCCTTGCCACCTCTCCCCTCCACCCCTTCCCACTCTCCCTCCACCCCTTCCCACTCTCCCCTCCACCCCTTGCCACCTCTCCCCTCCACCCCTTCCCACTCTCCCTCCACCCCTTCCCACTCTCCCTCCACCCGTTCCCACTCTCCCTCCACCTCCCTCCCTCCTCTGCATTCACTAACGAGACAAGATCTAAAATAAAAAGGTATAAAAATATATACACACAGATTTTGTTGACAATAATAAACAAATTCCCCCACAATAACAAAACATTACACTAACAGTAGCCAGTGATCTCTTCAGCTAGACTCTACCGTGAGATTACCTGCCCATTGTGTACACTCGTTAACTGTGAACTGAGCTTATCTCACATGACCTCACAACCACTGGGGTCACAGGTCACGGGTCAGAGTGTATCAATGGGCTTATATTCTCTAGAGTCTCACCATTATCTTCACTACTCACGGCTGAGGTCATTATGATTGTGTTGTTAAGAAGTATTGTCGTGGTCCTCAGTGTCCGGTTGATTCACCAAGTTGTTACCTGTGTGGACTATGATGACCTGAGCTCCCACAAGGATCATCTGTTTTGTGTGCTAATAACTAACTCTTATTACTAATTTAACTTAATCTAATCTAAATTTAACCTGACCTAACTTATCCTTAAATTAACTTCAGTAAATCACTAACCTAACTTAACTTCAGTAAATAATCACTAATCTAACCTCGCCTCACCAAACCAAGCGTAAGAAATTGGTATGGAAATTCAGGTTTGGTTCCTCAGTATTAGGATTTATTTTGCTCGTATTTCAGCTTATAGTTAACTACAACAGTCTGCCCTGAAACGTTTTCTGTAATCCATAACTTTAAAGTTGAAGTGTCAAATTGTTTCATCTGTTATCGACTTCAACAACCATGATAGTTACTCTGTTAACTAATGCGTCAAATCAGTTCCTGAAATACGGTACTTATGGTGTTTTGGGAACCTGTGTGTGTAGGAGCATGTAAAGCAGATATATATTGTGTGTCTGTGAGCAAACAAATTCTCTGTCAGGTCAACTTCAACGAGTAAAAATATTCAGGTGTGTTCCAGAAGTGTGTGTAGGTCTCCCCAACACAACTAAATGGTTTTTTAATGTTTGTGACTAATATACGGATACATAACTACACACGGGTTCACTATATACACCTTCTTTACACACGGGTTCACTATAAACACCTTCTTTACTCAGAGGTTCACTATAAACACCTTCTTTACACACGGGTTCACTATAAACACCTTCTTTACACACGGGTTCACTATAAACACCTTCTTTACACACAGGTTCACTATAAACACCTTCTTTACACACAGGTTCTTAACAGAGCAACGAACCATTTTTTTAACCCTTTATCAAGCATATCTGAGGGTTGGTGACCATAATCCTCCACTCTAAATATTCTCGGGCTGTTTTTTGTTACCAGTCCTCTAATTCTTTGTGTCTCTCTGGGACTCCATTGTTTATTCTTTAATTCATCCCCTGGCCCTCCTTCCCTCAACGACCAAGATATCATAACGTTCACCGCTTCCTTACACACGTTTACTGAATTAGACAGAGAGATACAGTAGAGTCAGACCTTTGCTGCGTTATCTCACGAGGCCTCCGGGGTAATAATTCTTACTTAGCAACAACTAGTCACCTTTAAAACATAATATATACAACGTGATGCAGGGTATATTAGTTAATTAATTAATATAACACCAACATATATATGTATATAAGCCCTATGTTGTAGTGTGTGTGTGTGTGTGTGTGTGTGTATGTGCGTGCTGGAGGTGACCATGACTCGGTCAGTAATGCTGGAGTCAAGGTGAGTCATAGATGGTAATGGTCATGAGTCAGTAACAGTAATGACTCGGAAC